>ML290821.1:31520-67263 GCA_005239495.1 Nicotiana undulata | reverse complement strand
GCCATTGAAGAGTGGTGGCCTTGCGGTTGATTGACCTTCCTAGTTCCCAGGTGGTGCACTCATTTTGATCTTTTCCAAGGTGCAAGGATAACCTGCTCTGATACCAATTGGTGTTTTAGACGTCAATACCACACAAGAATATAGGTTAAATGTGTGGTACCCAATTTTTCGAGTGTTGTCTCACAAGAAGAACCTGGTTCTTCTTTGTGTTCCAACTTCTACTGGTGCGAAATAATAAAAGCAGTAAAGTAAAAACATAGAGATTTTTATGTGGAAAACACCTGGCTCCAAAGGTGAAAAAACCATGACCTACTCCTCAGTAGGATTTGCTCAAACTCTTCACTAAAAACTCTAAGCCAAACGGACTTACAAAATAAACNGTAATCCTAGGACTAACTCTAATTCCTTCGTATCAACTAGCCTCTAGCTAATTTCTACAAGCTTCAAGTTAACTATAACTTGAACAATGTGTACCTATTACAATTGCTTCTATGAAAGCTGATAAGATACAATATTGAAACACCTACTACAATCAACTAGACTCAATACACAAACGATGAAACTGGTTCTTCTAGCTGATATGTAGCCTTTGTATCGTACAATAATTCTGCTTGCAAAATAACTGGGAATTTTGCTTTCAGATCTTGATTCACTTCTGTACTTGTGCGTTTTGAATTCCAGCATAAATACTTCGAATATTTATAGATTCAGTTGTTGAGTTTGTCATTCAGTTCTAGTCCAACTATTCCTGGGTGAAAGAGTTCGTATCAAACTCAACTTCCTTCCTTTGTTACTTTCCTTGCTGAATTCGACTTCTATCCTCTCATCAGTTTGCAACGTTTTCGCATTAGGAGACAATCTCTTGGTTCATTGATACTTCACAATCACAAATATCTCCTATGCATATACGGTTCATGTGCCATCTATTCAGTTCAAGAATGTGTGCTCTGATGGACCTGGTTCAACTGGTCAGACATTTGTCAATCTTCAAAACTATGCAGTGACTTGGGTCAACACCAACCCTCAAAATCTGAAACTCATCATAGGATCCGAATCTCGCATCATCATGTTGTACAAATCTGAACAAGTTGAATCGAGCCACAATTTTAACCCAGGGCACAATCACATGATGTTCCACACAACTCAAATGCCCATAGTAATATCTTCTAACTATCATAGGTGCCAATAACAATCTGGATGTCGGCAATATGCTTCATTTTGAATAAAATCTTGTTCTGGACCTCCACGATGCTGACCAAGATACAAGAAACATGCATAAACGCACAGCCACCCATGAAATCAACAAGCCAAGAAGATCTCTCGTCCCTCAAGAGCCATTGCCCAATTCTGAGCGGAACTAGCATCATCTTTCCAACCACTCCTCACCCCAAAATGATAGTGCGCATCTCGGGTCTAAGAACCTCTTCTCAGCCAATACCAGCATCCCAACTAACAACTCATCACGTAACCACACAGATTCTCACATAACACGGTTCGTACACCAAACGAGCAATAACCCAGGCATGTAGCAAAATAGAAGGAAAGCAAGGTTCGAGGATTATCTAACAAGTGCAACATATATAAATGACAAAGTACAGTTTCATCAACTTATCCCACATAGGTCAAACAGAACACAATATAAACACAAGGAAAGGGTATCTCACATAACATCCGATGCGGCGTGCAACCCGACCCCAAATATATCAATCCACATACGGATGCTCATCGAGCCAGAGTGCTCGGGTTCACTTATCACATGAATGCTGATATCAAGCACAATAGAGTGCACAAGTATAACTGTGGGAAATGAATAGAAATAGAACAACATGGAGGAAAACAAGCACAACTAAGGTGCAATGAGAAAATCAACATCACCGGGACCATCTTGCCCACATCGCCATAAGGCTTGAACAAAATTACAACATGCGCATAGAATAATCATACAACCTCATATCCCATTATCGCATAAGAGAGGTACATAACATAGCCCAGGGGCACAAATAATATTCGTCCTGCCCAGTAACATATCGTGATAACAGTCTCACAAGAATACCCAAACCTGATCTGATATAAAGTACACATTCTCGTTGGGCTTTCAAATAGCCCTCAAACACAATCCTAATCATTCCCAAGTAGGTAAATATCCTTCCAAAAGTCCATAGCAACTTACTGACAATTTATGCCATTAGTCATCCCATTCTCAACATTTCTTCACAAACCACAAACAAGGAATAGTCCACATATGAGGACCTCAAAACCCAAAACCTCCTGAATACCATAGCTTCCATACCCAATCTCAATTACGCTACTCGAATGGCTGATACATCACTCACACCCCATCATCTTACTGAAGCACACATGTAAATTTCCCAATCGTGTTACAAAATCTGAACCTCAGAAGCCTCAAAAACCCGTAATCACCATACCACTAGCCAAGCATCTTCAACCCATAACACAAGGTGCCTTCCTGAAATGCACGCTCTTCGCATAAGATGTCCAATAGTGCCAGCATTCTATTAACTTCTAATACCCATCCAGGAGAAAGCCATAATTTACACAATATCCCTCATGATAGTAGCAGACGGCCGACTCAAGTCGTGGCCAACACCATCGGGAACTATCCGAGACCTGCCCGCACGCAACTAAGCCATCAGGACCGCATCTCCCCAACTCAACCGAATCACACAAATTGTCCAACCCAAACGCACTGCCACAGATGCCGATAGAGAATTCCCATTCAAAAAAGACCAATTGCTTCCATTGCTATGCTAACCCAACACCACAGAGCTGGCCCATTTCTTTGAATACTATCACGACCCAAATCTAAACCATGTCGTGATAGAGCCTATCGTGATACAAGGCAAGCCTACTTCCCAGAATGTTACTACTAATTGATTTTAAGAATTTAATACAACATAACCAATATTTTAATTTCTCATAAACTAAACCAACTCTAATATAAATATAGAAAATACGGAAATGAGACCCAAACACCAGGGTGCCACTGAGTCACGAGCGTCTAAATCTATGAACTAAGATATATAAATTGTTTAACTGTCAATACAGCTCAAAAGAAGAAATGATAAAAGGAGTAGCAAGGTTTTGTGGACGCTAGCAGCTACCTTGCAGTCTCCAAAGANATGCAGATAGCGAAAGAGATGAATCCGTTGTTAGGAATCATTAAATCCTATAAACGATTGTTCGGGTATATCGTGGAAATTTTTTGAAAGACAAGAATCAAATAATTTTCTGTGGTGGAACAAAATATCTCTCATCTCCCCCTCGAATAGATTCTTTTTTTTTGTTTCCAAAGGAATGTTGTTATGTTGTTTTGAAGGGTGCACTAATCCCTTGAATCCGGTACCAACGGGTATCACCCCCCCCAAAACAACGTTCTCTTTCAGGCCTTTCAACCAATCGATACGACCCCGGAGAGCCGCTTTTGCTAAAACTCGAGCAGTTTCTTGAAAACTCGCTTCAGATATGAAACTTTGAGTATTGAGAGATGCTCTTGTTATTCCCAATAAGATGACTCGGTAACAGATCGCTTCTTCCAAAGCGCGTCCCATTCATTCTGCTCGCGCTCTAACTCACCTGCATCTGCACATAAAGTGCAGGGTGTAGTATGAGTACAACCGACTCAATAGTAACAGAAATAAATAAGGAACTGAGTAGTAGTGACGAGCTAAGCAGAACAATCCAATTATTTATTTTCACAATTAAGTATAAACAGGGGTAAGCAGGTAATTTCCATAAATCAACAAATGCTACAAGGAAATTAACAGGTAAATGCAGCCATAGCAATTCGTCAAAATCTGACTCCGTTTAGTCCCTCAAATCCTCACCTCAAACTCTCCAAAACTCAAGCCCTAACTCACTCAATTTCACCCTAAACTCCTACCAATTTCACGACTAAACAGTGGGAAATCGTTAAACACACGCGAACTGAAGTAACTTACCTAAGTGATATCTCTTGATTCTCCCTTGAAAAACACTGCCCTAAGCTCAAAAATCGTTCAACAATGGTGAAGAAAGGGCAAAAATTCGCGAAGTGTGACTTATATAGGTTTCTGCCCAGGGATTCCGCACCTGCGGACCCATCTTCGCACCTTCGCAACCGCACCTGCGGTCCTAGGTGCGCACCTGCGCATTCCACTTAACTGTCCAGGCTTCGCACCTACGGATTCCCCCTCGCACATGCAGGCTCGCATGTGCGACCACTCTTTCGCACCTACTCAATGCCTGGTTGGCCTCTTTCTGTATTTGCAATCGACTTCCGCATTTGCGACTATCGAGCATGCAGCTCCTCATCCGCAGGTGCGGCCACACCAGTACAGCAGCCTTCAGCTGCATTTTCCAAATTCCAAACACCCCGATATCTATCCAAAATCATCCTGAGCCCCTCGGTACCTCCACCAATAATTCCAACAAGTCATATATCACTACCCGAACTTAGTCGAACCTCCGAAACACCCAAAACAATAGCAAAACACCAAATCAACCTCGGATTCAAGCCTAAGAACTTCTAAACTTCCAAAATTCGCCAACGACGCTGAAACCTATCAAACAACGTCCGAATGACCTCAAATTTTGCACACACATCACAAATGACACTATGAACCTACTCCAACTTCCGAAATTCCATTCCGACCCCAATACCTAATTTTCCACTGCCGACCAAAATCGCCAAATTTCCAAGTTTCGTCAATTCAAGCCTAATTCTACCACGGACCTCCAAATTACATTCCGACACACTCCTAAGTCTAAAATCACCCAACGAAGCTAACCGAATCATAAAAATCCAAATCCGAATTCGTTTACTCATAAGTCAACTTCTGGTTGACTTTTGAACTTAGCTTTCTAATTAAGAGACTAAGTATCTCATTTCACTCCAAAACTACCCCGTACCCAAACTTACCAATTCGATATAACTCAACACGGCTGAACAACACATAAAGAAGCAGAAATGGGGGAAACGAGGCTATAACTCTCAGAACGACCGACCAGGTCATTACATCTTCCCCCTTTTAAATAAACGTTCGTCCTCGAACGAGTCTAGAAACATACTCGGAGTCTCAAATAGGTGTGGGTATCTTCTCCGCATCTCCCGCTCGGTCTCCCAGGTGGCCTCCTCCACGGGTTGGCCTCTCCATTGTACCTTCACCGAAGCTATGTCCTTTGATCTCAACTTCCCGACCTGTCGATCCAAAATAGCCATCGGCTCCATATTATAAGTCATATCACCCTCCAACTGAACCGTGATGAAGTCCAAAACATGAGACGGATTGCGAACATACTTGCGAAGCATGGAAACATGAAATACCGGATGCACACTCGACAAGCTGGGTGGCAAAGCAAGCTCATAGACCACCTACCCAATACTCTGAAGGACCTCAAATGGACCAATTAACCGAGGGCTCAACTTGCCCTTCTTCCCAAATCTCATAACACCTTTCATAGGTGAAACCTTCAACAATACCTTCTCCCCGACCATGTAAGATACATCACGAACCTTCCTGTCTGCAAAGCTCTTCTGCCTAGACTGCGTCGTGCGAAGCCGCTCATAAATCAATTTTACCTTATCTAAAGCATCCTGCACCAAATCTGTACCCAAGAGTCTAACCTCACCCGGTTCAAACCAACCAACCGGAGATCTACACCTCTTCCGATATAAAGCCTCATACGGAGCCATCTGGATACTCGACTGATAGTTGTTGTTATATGCAAACTCCGCGAGTGGCAAAAACTGGTCCCATGAACCCCCAAAGTAAATAACACAAGCGCGCAACATGTCCTCCAATATCTGAATAGTGCACTCGGATTGCCCGTTCGTCTGAGGATGAAAAGTTGTGCTCAACTCAACCTGAGTACCTATTCCTTGCTGCACGGCCCTCCAAAACTGACACGCAAACTGAGCACCTCTATCTGAAATAATGGAAACCGAGACACCATGAAAGCGAAGAACCTCTCGGATATAAATCTCAGCTAACCACTCTAAAGTGTAGGTAGTACAAACAGGAATAAAGTGTGCAGACTTGCTCAGCCAATCCACAATAACCCAAATAGCATCGAACTTCCTCGAAGTCCGTGGGATCCCAACTACAAAGTTCATCGTGATCTGCTCCCACTTCCACTTTGGAATATCTAATCTCTGAAGCAAGCCACCCGGTCTCTGATGCTCGTACTTAACCTACTGACAGTTAAGACACCGAGCCACAAACCTAACAATATCCTTTTTCATCGGCCTCCACCAATAATAATGCCTCAAATCCTGATACGTCTTTGCGGCACCCTGATGGATGAAATACCGCGAGTTGTGGACCTCCTCAAAAATCAACTCCCGAAGCCCATCTACATTAGGCACACATATCCGGCCTTTCATCCTCATCACCAATAGTCACATCCCTAGCATCAGCTCACTGAACCCTGACCTGAAGAATGAGCAAGTGCGGGTCGTCATATTGACGCTCCTGGATACGGTCATAAAGAGAAGACATGGAGGCTATGCAAGCCAATACCCGACTAGGCTCCAAAAGATCCAATCTCACAAGTTGGCCCGCTAAGGCCTGAACATCCAATGCTAAAGGTCTCTCTGCTGCAAGAAGATAAGTTAAACTCCCCAACCCTCTGCCCGGTGACTCAGAGCATCAGCCACCGTATTGGCCTTACCCGGATGGTATAGAATAGTGATATCATAATCTTTAAGGAGATTCAACTATCTTCGCTGATGAAAATTAAGATCTTTCTGCTTGAATAGATGCTGCAGACTCCGGTGATCAGTGTAAATCTCACAATATAGTGACGCCAAATCTTTAAGGCGTGAACAATGGCTGCCAACTCAAGATAATGCACCGGATAATTCTTCTCATGAGTCTTCAACTGACGCGAGGCATAGGAAATCACCCTACCCTTCTGCATCAAAACACAACCAATGCCTACCCTCGAGGCATCACAATACACAGTATAAGAACCTGAAGCTGATGGCATAACTAACACTGGAGTTGTGGTCAAAGCAGCCTTGAGCTTTTGAAAGCTCTCCTTACACTCGTCCGACCACCTGAATGGAGCAGCCTTGTGGGTCAATTTGGTCAAGGGCAGAGAAATATATGAGAATCCCTCCACAAAGCGACGGTAATAGCCCGTCAAACCCAGGAAACTCCTAATCTCTATAGCTGAGGATGGTCTAGGCCAACTCTACACTGCCTCTATCTTCTTTGGGTCCACCTGAATACCCTCATTGAACACCACGTGCCCCAAGAATGCTACTGAACTAAGCCAAAACTCACACTTGGAGAATTTTGCATAAAGCTTCTTCTCCCTCAGCCTTTGCAATGCAATCCTCAAATGTTGGGCATGCTTCTCATGGATACGAGAGTACACCAGGATGTCATCAATGAACACAATAACGAAGGAGTCCAAATATGGCTGGAATACATTGTTCATCAAATGCATGAACGTTGTTGGGACATTGGTCAGCCCAAATGACATCACCAAGAACTCATAATGGCCATAACGGATCCTGAAAGCTGTCTTTGGAATATCCGAATCCCGAATCTTCAGATGATGATACCCGGACCTCAGGTCGATCTTAGAAAACACCCTTGCTCCCTGAAGCTGGTCAAATAAATCATCAATATAAGTCAAAGGATACTTGTTCTTGACTGTGACCTTGTTCAACTTCCTGTAGTCAATACACATTCTCATGGAACCATCTTTCTTCTTCACAAATAGAACTGGTGCACCCCAAGGTGACACACTAGGCCGAATAAACCCCTTATCTACGAGTTCCTAAAGTTGTTCTTTCAATTCTTTCAACTCTGTTGGTGCCATAAAAAATGGCAGAATAAAAATGGGATGAGTGTCTGGCACCACATCAATATCAAAGTCAATGTCCCTGTCAGGCGGCATGCCCGACAAGTCTACAAGAAATACATCTGAAAAATCACAGATCACTAGAACATAATCAATAGTGGGAGTCTCTGCACTAACATCCCTCACAAAATCCAAGTAAGAAAGACAACCCTTCTCAACCATACGTTGAGCCTTCAAATATGAAATCACCCTACTCGGCACATAATCTATAGAACCACTAAACTCTACTCTCGGAAATCCCGGCATCGCCAAAGTCACGGTCTTGGCATGACAATCTAAAATATCATGACATGGAGATAGCCAATCCATGCCCAATATCACATCAAAATCAACCATGCTAAGAAACAACAAATCCACTCGAGTCTCCAGACCCCCAATAGACACCACACATGACCGATACGCACGGTCCACAACAATAGTATTGCCCACCGGAGTAGACACATGAACATGTGTAACTAATAACTCACAGGGAATATCCAGAAATGAGCAAAGTATGATGAAACATATGAATATGTAGAATCAGGGTCAAATAATACAGAGACATCTCTATGACAGACGGGGACAATACCTGTGATCAGAACATCTGAAGAAATAGTGTCTGGCCTTGCTGGGAGGGCATAGAAATGGGCCTGGCCACCCCCTGCTCTGCCTCCCCTTCTCGGGCGACCCCTAACTGACTGGGCTCCGGCCCTCGCTGGCTGAGGTCCACCCCAAGCTAGCTAGGCAGGTGGTGGAGGAACTGGTGCTGGTGCTATCGGACAAGTACCCCGCTAGGGATCCCCACCCAATAGCCTAGGGCAATCTTTCATAATGTGGCCAAAATCCCTATACTCGAAACGACCCCTCCTCAGACGATATTGTTTCTCCTGATGTCCAAAAGAACTACCCGGTGATACCTGAGTGGACGGGGCATAATGAGAACCATGCGCTGCCAGTGCATTGACCGATGACTGACCTTGCTGATGGCTGTGAGAACCATGGCCAAATGATGATCCACAGTGAAATGGCCGAGCTGCCTGTGCAGGCTTGAATGGATGGCCTCTGCCCTGCTGGAACTGACCTCCCTGAGGAGCACCATTGAATCCACCCTGACCACGAGGTCTCTTGTCCTCTCTCTCAACCCTCTCTTGACCTCAAACCATCGCAATGTCGACGACTTCGTCAAAGGTAGCACCAGATACTCTCTCTCTGGTCATAAGCAATCGAAGCTGAAAACCGAGGCCATCTATAAACCTCCTGATCCTCTCTCGGTCTGTGGGAACCAACCAGACCGCATGACGAGCCAACTCGGAGAACCGCATCTCATATTGGGTAACAAACAACTCACCCTGGCAAAGCTGCTCAATGCGCAGCTCCTCTCTGCGGGACTCGGGTACAAACTTCTCCAGAAAGAGAACAGATAACTACTGCCAAGTAAGGGGCGATGCGCAAACCGGCCTATGCCTCTCGTAAGACTCCCACCAACTAAGTGCAGCCCCAGAGAACTGTAAAGTAGTGAATGAGACCCCACTGGTCTCCAGAATACCCGTCGTCCGAAGCATCCTGACACTTGTCCAAGAAACCATGTGCATCCTCACCCCCAGCACCACTAAATGACGGAGGCTGGAATCTCCCAAACCTCTCCAATATACGTTTCTCGTCCTCAGGCATAACATGAGCTACATAGTCCTGAGAAACTGCAACCGGTTGGGTGGAGATGTCCCCCAGTGTCTGATGTCCCTGAACAACCTGCTCAGGTGTGCGGGCGGAGGGAGTCTGGGTGCCTCCCCCGGCCTGAGAAGTAGCTGCCGCCGTAGTAACTGAAGCCGCCTGAGCAAGGCTCGTACACACTAATAGAATCAGGGCCAGGGCCTCCTGAAGGCCTGGAACAACAATAGGCACAGGTAGTGTCTGGGATGGTCCCGCCGGAGCCTCTACCTCTGGGACCTGATCCTGAGTGGGGACAACTGGGGGATTTGTAGGTGCTGCCCCAGCTGTTGTGATGGCGATGTCTCCGCCCCTACCATGGCCTCTACCGCGACCTCGGCCTCTCGCGGCCCGAACTAGTGGATGTTCTTCTTGACTGGTATCACGAGTCCTCACCATCAGTGAGAGAATGAAATAACAGATGTTTAGTTACTAGAATACACAAAACGCACGACAAGAATCCAAGAATGTGAAATTTTCCTAAAGGTTCTGCAGCCTCTCGAAGATAAATACAGACGTCTCCGTACCGATCCGCAAGACTCTACTAAACCCGGTCATGACTCGTGAGACCTTGTAACCTAGGCTCTGATACCAACTTGTCACAACCTAAATCTAAACCATGTCGTGATGGCGCCTATCATGATATAAGGCAAGCCTACTTCCCAAAATATTTGATTTTAGGAATTTAATAAAGCATAACCAATATTTGAATTTCTCATAAACTAAACCAACTCTAAATATAAATATATAAAATACGAAAACGAGCCCCAAACATCGGGGTGTCACTGAGTCACGAGTGTCTAAATCTATGAACTAAGATATATAAACTGTCTAACTGTCAATACATCCCAAAAGAAGAAATGATAAAAGGAGTAACAAGGTCTTGCGGATGCTAGCAGCTACCTTGTAGTCTCCAAAGATAGCCTACCCGAACTCAACGATCGTCGCGCTCTAACTCACCTGGATATGCACATAAAGTGCGGGTGTAGTATGAGTACAACCGACTCAGTAGTAACAGAAATAAGTAAGGAACTGAGTAGTAGTGACGATCTAAGAAGAACAATCCAATTATTTATTTCCACAATTAAGTATAAACAGGGGTAAGTAGGTAATTTCTATAAATCAACAAATGCTACAAGGAAATTAATAGGTAAATGCAACAACGACAAAAGTAAATGAAACCTCACAGCAATGTCGCTCCATCACTCAGCACTCGGCACTCGCACTCAGCACTCAGCACTCAGCACACACACTCAATAGGTACTTGCGCTCACTGGGGGTGTACAGACTCCGGAGGGGCTCTTACAGCCCAAGCGCTAAGCACGGACAACTCACGTGCCATAATATCAATATCTGGATCCGCACGGACAACTCATGTGTTGCACGGACAACTCACATGCTATCATATCATATCTAGATCCGCATGGACAACTCACGTGCTGCACGGACAACTCACGTGCTATCATATCAAATATCTCACAATAGGCCCTCGGCCTCACTCAGTCATGTACCTCTCTAGCCTCACAATTCTCAACAAATAAGGGGACACATCCCACATCAAGTATCACAGCATATCAGCATAATAATAGAGACAGAGGTAAACATGTACAAGAATTTCTATGACTGAGTGCAAATAATGTGAGCATAAATAAAGCCTTAGCATGATCTCCAACACGAAGGCAGACAAGTTCAACAACAAGTAAATACATAAACACAGATAATAGTTATTAGGTCTCACAGCCTCACGGGACGGACCAAGTCTCAATCCCTCGTGGCGCACACCCACACGCTCGTCACCTAGCGTGGGTATCACCTCCAAACAGTCACATGATATAAAATTCTCTGGGTTTATACCCTCAAAGACAGAGTTAAAACTGTTACTTACCTTAACAACGTAAAATCCTACTCCGAGATGCCCTTGTCTCTAGACTCGTCTCCAAAAGCTCTGAATCTATCCATAATCAGAATAATACTATCAACATATGCTAAAGAATCGAATTCCACAAGAAAACTACATAAATATGCCAAAAATACGAAATCGACCAAAACCCCGCCCCCAAGCCCACATCTCGAAACCCGTCAAAAATGGAAGAATTAGAAACCTCGTCCTCTCCCGAGTCTAACCATATAAAATTCGTCGAAATCCGACTATGTTTGGTCCCTCAAATCCTAGCCTCAAACTCTCCAAAACTCAAACCCTAACTCCCTCAATTTCACCTTTAACTCCTACCAATTTCACGACTAAACAGTGGGAAATCATTAAAAACACGCGTAAATAAACCGAAGTAACTTACCTCAGTGATATCTCTTGATTCTCCCTTGAAAAACACTGCCCTAAGCTCAAAAACCGTTCAAAAATGGTGAAGAAAGGGCAAAAATACGCGAAGTGTGACTTATATAGGTTTCTACCCAGGGATTCCGCACATGCGGACCCATCTTCGCACCTGCGGTCCTAGGTTCACACATGCGCATTCCACTTAACCGTCCAGGCTTCGCGCATGCGGCTGCCCCCCGCACCTGTGGGCTCGCAGGTGCGACCACTCTTCCACACCCGCGCTTAATGCCCGGTTGGCCTCTTTCCGCATCTCCGATCGACTTCCGCATCTGCGACTATCGCACATGCGGCTCCCCATCCGCAGGTGTGGCCACACCAATACAGCAGCCATCAACTGCATTTTCCAAATTCCAAACTCCCCGATACCCATGCGAAATCATCCCGAGCCCCGCGGGACCTCAACTAATAATTCCAAAAAGTCATATATCACTACCCGAACTTAGTCGAACCTCCAGAACACCCAAAACAACACCAAAACACCAAATCAACATTGGACTCAAGCCTAAGAACTTTTAAACTTCCAAAATTCGCCAACGACGCCGAAACCTATCAAACCACGTCCGAATGACCTCAAATTTTGCACACACATCACAAATGACACTACGAACCTACTCCAATTTTCAAAATTCCATTACGACCCCGATACCTAATTTTCCACTGCCGACCAAAATCGCCAAATTTCCAACTTTCGCCAATTCAAGCCTAATTCTACCACGGACGTCCAAATTACATTTCGAACGCACTCCTAAGTCTAAAATCACCCAAAGAAGCTAACTGAATCATAAAAATCCAAATCCGAATTCATTTACTCATAAGTCAACTTCTAGTTGACTTTTCTAACTTAGCTTTCTAATTAAGAGACTAAGTGTCTCATTTCACTCCAAAACTACCCCGGACCCAAACCTACCAATCCGATATAACTCAACACAGCTGAAAAACACATAAAGAAGTAGAAATGGGGGAAACGGGGCTATAACTCTCGGAACGACCGACCGGGTCGTTACAAGTACTCCTCGTCTTTCCTCTGGGGTAACACTTCTCCATGTCAATACACAATGATCCCAACCAAAGCCTAATGCAAAAAATCCTAGCACGAACCACGTAGCCGAGAAGATCATAAACAACCGTATTTCCTATGAAGCACCCCGTAATTCCGCAACCAAGATGCCCACGCTGAATAAACCTCTTGTGAATCTACAGTTCTTTCTCTGACTTCCCTTGAATACTGAAATGCAGATCCATTAATAACGTAGAAACACCGCAAGCATCAACATCATCCCATGTAATATCTCATATCTTAATCAGATGCAAATTTTGGGGAACCTCCTAATACCATTAATATATATATAAATCTCCGGCCCAAACTGATGTAACACCTAACTCTGCAATCTGGATGTCGCTAGTGGGCTCCCCCACTTGGCGTGAAGCCATAGGAAACAACATCTGATGATACGCAAAACTAACCTTCACAACTCGTATGACACCAATAACAAAGTACTCTTAGTCATCTATTAAGCGCACTTCCATTCTCGTGACAGTCAAACTCGCTCCCTCCAGTGCCTGGGATGATAAAATATATCTTCCACTAAGTAGAAATCTCCTGCGAACCAATAGTCTCCAATACCACCGTCTATCCCCAAATCAACATCCACCTAGTGACCTACCATGATCGCGACCACTAGTCAACCAATTAAACCCTCCCAAGCTCGTACTAATCAACCAGATGCCAGAACCCGCTGCACCCCCATATGAACAACTAAAGAGTCTCTCAATACCTCTGCATTCTTAGTATCGACGATACGTTGAGACAATGTTTGAGCATCCCTGGATCCCTTGTAGCCCATCCACATCATCACAATCAGTCTGTGCATACCTGATATCAAGTGCGCAATACAATACACAAGCGGATATAAAGGGACATAAGTAATATGCTTCGAGTTGAATCAATGTCGCACGATAAGGAATGAAAGAGGTGGAATTTAATAATAGTTTCTGGAGCCTCTTGAAGATAAGTACAAATGTCTCCGTACCGATCCACAAGACTCTACTAAACCTGCTTATGACTCGTAGCGCCTATGAACATAGAGCTCTGATACCAACTTGTCACAACCCAATTTCCCTTCTATTGGGTATCGTGATGGCACCTAGTCTTAGGGACTAGGTAAGCATAATATTAACTGAATAACAATAATAAATAACATCTAACAACTTTAGAAATGGAATTCTCTATAAAATTTACAATTCCCAAAACCGGTAGTACAAGTCATAAGCCTTTCTAGAAGAAATTTTGCGTAATGAATACATCACTGTTTCGGAATAGAAGAAATAATGGAAATAAATACATTAGAGGGTGACTTCGGATCCTCTTAACGTCTGGCAGGTGTACCTTGAAGTCTCCAGCCACACCAAGCATGAGTCTCTAAACTTACTCGATCAGAAGTACCTGGCTCTGCACAAATAAATGTGCAGAAGTGTAGCATGAGTACACAATGGCAGTACCCAGTAAGTATCAAGCCTAACTTCGGTAGAGTAGTGACGAGGACAGGTCAAGACTATGCTATCAGTGCACAGTCAAGGGTATCAGTGCACAACAGCGGGGGAACCACATAGAACCCGGAGGAACATAACAAACTTTACAAAATCCCCGAACAGGTAAGGTACATAATAACTAAGCATGCAATCACAACAATTAGGACAGGTAGCAGACAAATACAAGACATAGAAGAAACTCAACAATTAAGCGCTAACAAGACAATAGGTGAAGGCAATAACTTCAACTAAGGCATATAAGGCCAAAGAACAAGCAAGACGTACAGTTAGGTGCTAGCAACGTTAGATAAATCATGTAAGAGTAGACTGACAACGAGATACTACATATTGTGAAAATTTAATTGAAGACATGGGAAGACACTAGACAATCTAAAACCGGTCAAATACCACATATAAAATGGGTACCCACTCGTCACCTTGCGTACACGGATTTCACATAACAAGATAGCACAATTTACTCAATTCCTAAGGGGTAGTTTCCCCCACACAAAGTTAGGCAAGACACTTACCTCAATTCGGCCAAATCGATACTCAAATTAGCTTTTCCTTTACAAATTTACCTCCGCTCGGCTCAATCTAGACAAAGACGAGTTAAATACATCAAACAATGCAAGAGAAAATAACTTCAATTAACAAAGCTATGATCTTTATACAACTTGCAAAAAGTCAACAAAAGTCAACCCCCCGAGCCCACACCTCGAAACCCGATAAAATTAATAAAACCCGAACACTCATTCCAATACGAGTTCAACCATACAAAAATTATCAAATTCAGATACCAATTCATCATTCAAATCATCATTTTACATTTTAATTTTTTTTACAATTTTCCCCAAATTTTCCTTTAGATTCTCATGAATTTTGATGTTAAATCTAAGATATAATCACAAAATATAATTGAAATTTTGTTAGAGGCACTTACCCAATGGTTCGATACGAAAATACTCTCTCAAAATCGCCCATTCTCGGACCTAGGGTTCAAAATATGATAATATAAAGCAAAAACCCGAATTACACAGCTGAAAACAAGATGCAGATGTCGCATTTGCGATCCAGGGTTCGCAATTGCGAACCTCCGCAAAAGCGATGAAGCATTCGCAATTGCGGACAAGAACATGGCTGGAAAAGGTCGTATTTGCGACAAAAAGTTCGCAATTGCGAACTGGGCATCACCAATTGCAATAGAGATATTAGCAATTGCGACCACACCAGAAACCAGCAGTCTCCCTGACACGGAATTGAGCGTAACTCCCTCATACGATGTCCAAATTTGACGATTATTTTTTATATGGCTCCGTAATTACGATATAGATCTAATGATTCAATAGAAACTGAATTTGGAGCTCATTTCTCAATGTGGTACCATTTATGCTTGAAGAAGAGATGACGAAGCATAAAAAACAAGCGCAACACAACCTAAACCTATCCGAAACTCACCCGAGCCACTCGAGACCTCGATCGAATATACCAACAAGTCCCTTAACACAACACTAAATTTCTCGTGCGATATGAACTTCAAAATAACCTCTAGAATCAAAAATCGGTTGCCAAAACACATAAAAATCACAATGAACTTCAAGAACTTCTAGAATCGCAACCGAGCGTCCGAACCATATCAAATCAACTCCAAATGATACCAAATTTTGCAGGCAAGTTCCAAATGATAAAACAGAACTAGTACAAATTCCGAAAATACAATCCGGACCCGATAGCCTTAAAGTCAAATCATGGTCAAACTGAAGAAAATTCTAAACCTTTATATTGCCAATTTCCGCCAAATGATGCCGAAACCTTTTAGAAACATTCAAATGAAATTCTGGGCATACGCCCAAGTCCAAAATCACTGTTTGGACCTACCGGAATCGTCGAAACTCATATCCGGGGTCAAATACTCAAATGTCAAACCTTGGTCAATTCCTTCAACTTCGAGCTTCTCAAATGGGAGTGACTCCTGAAAATCCTTTCCTAACCTCTCAAAAACCTGAACTGACGATGCACACAAGTCATAACACACTATGTGAAGCTACTCATGACCTCAAAGTGCCAAGCCGGGTGCAGTTGCTCAAAACGACCGGTCGGATCGTTACAATTAGTAAGAAAATTATATATGACGAGAACGAACTATGTATAATAGCATCTAACGTCCAAATAAATTCAACAGGCAATTGAAATGAAAAACGAGTGCATTTACATTGATGTAATAGGTGAATTCAAATATATTGGATATATTGTTACTCTGCAAACGCCAGCACTTCGATTAGTTAAGATAATGATATATCATTTATAGTTATAGATAATATATTTTATTAATTAATAATAGTTATGTTGTTGTATCTTACCTAGTATCTCTTTATAGGCAATATTCAAAAAAAAATTAAAAAAAATATTTTAAGAAAGATTTAAAAGAAATACTTGAACCACTAATAAGGATTTAATATATTAAAAAAATTGTTAATGCACTGACATATGTTAACCGAACCAGAATGCGCCTACTACTAAACTATTGATTTAGACACTTTTTACATAGTCACCCTTTCTAACCTAGTTAGAATCCTCTAATGTTGCAATTTTTTTATGGAGAACTACAATCCATCATCACTAATATTGACGAACATAGATTATTTCTTGTTGGTGAGTAAATCGGAATTTTTGACTTTCTACATTCATGGACTTATTTGGAGATCATACATGGAGCAATATCGTATAAAATTAAGGATTAATATGCTTTTGTTCACATATACAAGAACGCATCTCATTGATTAAGCATAAATTTATGCACGATAAAATTAATTTTTTAATAGTAGTGTAAATATCAAATAAAGTTGAAGTAGTTAACTTAGCATATAATTTAAGTAAACTGATATTAAGAAATATCTCAATCTCAAAGCTTAAATAGTAAAAGAAATACCATAGCTAAACTGCAAAGAAAAATATATAACTTTCAGAATGTAATAAATTACACATCACAAAATTGCTAACAAAATAAAATATTATTTAAGAGATCGATAAGGAGAATTATATACCTGAACCAATAAAAATTATCGAATTTTTGGGTAGATGCAAGAACACCAATTGCCTAGGACTATTCTTTAATAATACAATTTTTAATATTGTGATATGATAATATAGTCAATTAAAAGAGGTAATTAAATTTAACTTTCTTACAAAATATGAGCAACTTGAGGTGGCATAACAATTAGTAATTAAAACTATCAAACACAAAGTGCAAATAATCCTAAATTAATAAAATATTCAATTTATATGAGTTTGAAAATCTAACCAATTTTATGTGACGAATGCGACGATCCAAAGAACACGTACAACATTTGTATATGAATCAATTTTAAACTAATGATCATATATCGGACATTGTAAATAAAATCACAATTTATAAATTTTCAATATGTAATTGTTTATCAGTAATGCATTAATGGCCATGATTACATAAACTTCAAGAATATAGAACATGGTAGAAACTTTTACCTAAATTTACAAGCAAATTTACCTATATTTATGTTGATACTATAAACAGTTTATAATAAAGAATGTAGAATAATGACTTCTTTTATAGAATGTAACGATCTGACCGGTCGTTTTGCTTTATAGAATCCCGTTTTCCTAAATAAGACTTATATACAGTCAAAATCTTATGCCCCGATTTTGTAGGCTCGAGAAGTTGCATCGAGGGCAGGAGTCTGGTGGAGGTCGAGCTCAGGCTCAAAGACGGAATAAGAGGCTCGAGGGCCTAAGTGCTCGATGAGCATTTGAGCAAGATATGACCGGTGCCAAATAATGTCGTTATGAGTGTGTTACAGAAAGGACAAGATATCGCCACGTCCCGAAAGATCATGGCGCAAATTTCGGGATAGATTTTTACGAATTAATACAAATCCATACTAGGTGGTTATACAGTTGTACTAATAAAATTCTTTACTGTAAATAGAAATGTACCTTATAGGGTTTTCCCTCCTATATAAAGGGAACCCCAATTATTTGTGAAGATCATCTAATCATTGGCAAAGAATATACTATCTTACTTTCTCGTTCATTTCTCTTCAGAATTATTCTCTAGCTTTATTGTTCTTACTTTATTGTTCTTGCTTTATCATCCCTAACCCACCTCGAGGTCATCGAGCTCGAGGTCCACATTGCCCAAGTAAAGCTGGTTTGGTTCATCTATACCTCTCATTTATACTCTATATTACTTGCTTATTAACTAGTATTGGACTAGATCACATATCTTTAAAACCACAAATCAAATTTAGTTGTTACTCGTATTTTCGAGATAAACAGTTTGGCGCCCACCGTGGGGCTAAGGATAATAGTGATTATTTCAATGCTAATTTTCTGATAACACATGTTATTCTTAACACTTTTTCTTGCCAAAGATTCTTTGATTTCAGGCTAAAACATGTTGAACTCAGCAAACACGCTAGTGCATGATAATGACGTCCTCGGATTCCATGGGAAAAATGAAAATGCAACAGCTTCAGGGGCCGGTATACCACCGCTCAACCCTGGGGTAGCACCAGTTCCTAACCCAATCGATGTTGGTTCACATATTGCTTTAAACGTCGACTTGGGCACTGACGTCAGAGGAAGCGTGCGCGGAGAAGTTCAACCCGGTGGCCAAAGAACATAGGGTCAAGGAGATGGGGAAGTCAACCTCCAAGTGATTTTCGAAATGTTACAAGCACAACAGATTATTATCGCTCAGTTGCAAAGTCAGCAAAAGACTCCAAGCATAGTGGGACCAGAAACTACTCATCGTGTTGAACTAGTCCCGGAGAGGTCCAGCAATAATGGATCAGGAGCTGACCCCACAGTCATGAGAATGCTCGAAGAACTCACGAAGAGGATCGAGTCATGAGAGAAAAGGATCGAGGATAACGATAAAAAGGTGGAAACGTATAACTCGAGGGTCGACGAAATACTATGAGCGTCTCTGGTTTTGAAAGGACTGGATTCTAAAAGGTTTGTGCAAAAATCTTCCCCCCCCCCCCCCCCCCCCCCCCCCGGAGTGCGACTCCTAAGCCTATTCCAAAGAAGTTTCGCATGCCGGACATACCCAAATACAACGGGACCACCGATCCCAACGAACACATCACTACATATACTTGTGGTATAAAGGGAAACGATTTGGAAGACGACGAGATCGAGTTTGTTCTACTGGAAAAAATTTGGGGAAACTTTGTCCAAAGGGGCCATGATTTGATACCATAACATGCCCCCGAACTCTATCGATTCGTTTTCCATGTTGGCGGATTCATTTGTAAAAGCACATGCTGGTGCTATAAAGGTTGCAACAAGAAAGTCAGACGTATTCAAAATTAAACAAAGGGACAACAAGATGTTAAGGGAATTTGTATCCCGGTTCCAAATAGAATGAATAGAGTTACCACCAGTCTCTGATGACTGGGTTGTTCAAGCTTTCACTCAGGGGCTAAATGAGCGGAGCTCGATAGCATCGAGGCAGTTAAAATAAAACTTAATCGAGTACCCCGCCGTGACTTAGGCGGATGTGCATAACAGATATCAGTCGAAGATTAGGGTCGAAGATGATCAGTTGGGATCCCACTCGGGCTCAGTTTATCCAAACAGGTTAGCAACAAAAGATTCGAGAGATGTGGATAGGGAACCGAGACCAAACAATGAGAGGTATCAGTCGTACACCGAAGAGAGAAGGAACAGCTCGAGGCGTAACGTACCTCAGAATGATCGACGAATAGATCGAGGACAGAATTCTCGGGGACTCATGAGTAAGACCGGGTTTGATAGTAATTCAGGACCGGCGGAGGTGCCTCGATTATCAGAGTACAATTTTAGCATCGATGCCTCAGGTATCGTGTCAGCCATTGAGAAAATTAGAGATACCAGGTGGCCTAAACCCATAAAAACTGATCATTCTCAGAGGAATCCTAACTTGATGTGTAAGTATCATGGTACACATGGGCACAAGACCGAAGATTGCAGACAATTAAGAGAGGAGGTAGGGAATTTCTCAGCGACAGGGCCAAAAACCATTTCAGAGAAAGAGACGCCAATAGGAAGAATGAACAAGAGGAACCTCAACATGTTATTCATATGATCATCGGCAGAGTCGATGTCCCACAAGGACCCGTGTTCTAACGCACCAAAGTGTCAATCACAAGGGAGAAGCGAACTCAGGACTACATGCCCGAGGACACCGTCGCATTCAATGAGGAAGACATTGAGGGCTTATCCCAGCCGCACAACGATGCACTGGTAATTTCTATTCTTTTAAATAAAGTTCAAGTTAAACGTGTTCTTGAGGATCCAGGTAGCTCGGTAAATATAATCAAATCGAGGGTCGTGGAGCAGCTCGGGCTACTTGACCAAATCATACCAGCATCTCGAGTTTTGAATGGCTTTAACATGGCAAGCAAAACAACAAATGGGGGAATCATCCTCCCAGTAAACGTGGCATGAACCATACAAGACACAAAGTTTCATGTCATCGAAGGTGACATGAGGTATAATGCTTTGCTTGGAAGGCTGTGGATCCACATCATGAGGGTAGTGCCATCAAACCTTCATTAAATGATGAAGTTCCCAACAAAAGATGGCGTAAAAATGGTATATGGGGAGAAACACGCAGCGAAGGAGATGTTTGTAGTCCATGACTTGACACCAGTATCAACACCCTCTACATCAGAAAAATCGAGCGTCAAGGACAAACAGGTAGCTAAATAGCAATCATAGTCTATATCCTCGGTTGAGCCCGAGGAACAGGTGGTTGAGGACGAAGAAGAAGATTTCCTTACCCCTCGAGCTTTCGTCGCCCCCGAGGAGTCAGAAGCGACGAAGTCCACGATCGAGGAACTTGAGCAGTTGATATTGATTGAGCATCTGCCGGAACGAAAGGTATACCTGGGGACGGGATTAACCCCCGAACTCAGGAAAAAACTCATTCAATTCCTTATTGATAACATTGATTGCTTTTTTTGGTCCCACTTATATTTGATAGGGATCCCACTGGAGATAACCACCAATCAACTAAGTGCCGATCCCAGATTTAAACCGGTAAAGCAAAAGAGAAGGCCCTAGTCCGAGGTAAAGCACGCATTCATAAAAGACGAGGTAACCAAACTTCTTAAGATAGGATCCATTAGGGAAGTAAAATACCCCGAATGGCTAGCTAATGTAGTAGTAGTCCCGAAAAAGGGAAACAAACTTAGAATGTGTGTAGACTACAAAGATTTGAACAAGTCATTCCCTAAAGACTCTTTCCCATTGACCAACATCGATCGTTTGATCGACGCTACGGCTGGCCACGAGATCCTTATTTTTCTCGATGTGTACTCCGGGTATAACCAAATTTGAATGAACCCGGAGGACCAGGAAATGACTTCGTTATCACGAAGTATGGAACATATTGCTACAATGTAATGCCCTTTGGGATAAACAATCCAGGGGTTACATACCAACGCCTAGTTAATAAAATTTTCGAACATCAGATAGGCAAATCTATGGAAGTTTATATTTATGACATGCTAGTTAAGTCCCTGCACGCATAGGACCATTTGATTTACTTGCAGGCAACATTCGAGATCTTAAGAAAATACAACATGAAACTCAACCCCGAGAAATGCGCTTTTGGAGTTGGCTCGGGCAAGTTCTTAGGTTTCATGGTGTCAAACAGGGGGATCGAGATCAACCCCGACAAATCAAAGTCATAGAAGAAATCACCATCGTAAACAATGTGAAAGTCGTACAACCGCTAACCGGACGGATAGCTACCCTAGGCCGATTTATCTCGAGGTCATCGGATCGGAGTCATCATTTCCTTTCCCTACTCAAGAAGAAGAACGATTTTGCATGGACTCCAGAGTGTCAACGAGCCTTAGAAGAGTTAAAATAGTACCTCTCGAGCCAACCCTTGCTTCACACTCCAAAGGAGGATGAAAACCTCTACTTGTATTTAGTCGTGTCCGAGGTAACGGTAAGTCGCGTGCTGGTTCGAGAAGAACAAGGTACACAATTTCCTGTTTATTATGTAAGTCGGACTATAGAAGATGTTGAAACCGGGTACACGCATTTAGAAAAGTTAGCATTTGCACTAATAAGCGCATCTAGGAAATTAAAACCATATTTCCAATGTCACCATATGTGTGTATTGACTACATACCCACTTCAAAATGTCTTGCATAAGCCCGAGTTGTCGGGCTGATTGGCCAAATGGGCCATCGAACTTGGAGGGTGCGATATCGAATATCAACCCCGAACGACCATAAAGTCTCAAATTTTGGTAGACTTCGTGGATGATTTTACACCTGCCCTCGTACCCGAAGTAGAAAAAGAACTCCCGCTAAAAACGGGTACATCCTCGGGGGTATGGACCCTCTTCACAGACGGTGCCTCGAATGTGAAAGGGTCTGGGCTCGGTATTGTTTTAAAACTGCCTACGGTCAATGTCATTAGGAAATCTATCAAAACTTCTAAATTGACTAACAATGAGGCCGAGTATGAGGCCATGATTGCAGGTCTCGAACTAGCCAAGGTCCTGGGAGCAGAGATCATTGAGGCTAAGTGTGACTCTCTTTTGGTAGTAAACCAAGTAAACGGAAGCTTCGAAGTTCGAGAAAATAGAATGCAAAGGTACTTCGACAAATTTCAAGTGACATTGCACCGCTTTAAGGAATGGACACTGGACCATGTACCTCGAGAACAGAACGGTGAGGCCGATGCACTTGCGAATTTGGGGTTGTCGGTCTAAGAAGATGATACTGTCCCGGGGACTGCTATCCAATTGTCGAGGTCCGTAGTCGAAGAAGGCCATGCGGAAATTTATTCAACAAGTTTGACGTGGGATTGGAGGAATAAATACGTCGAATACTTGAAGCACGAAAATCCCCTCGGACCCAAAGGAATCGAGAGACTTACGAGCCAAAGCAGCTCGATTCTCGCTCGATGAAAATGGAACATTATACAGGATAACCTTCGACGAACCACTGGCAGTATGCTTAGGACCAAGCGACACTAATTATGTATTGCGAAAAATCCACGAAGGCACTTGTGGGAACTACTCAGGCGCCGACTCTTTGGTTCGCAAGGTAATTAGAGTTGGATATTACTGGGATAGCATGGAAAAAGATACTAAGGATTTCGTTCGTAGGTGTGATAAATGCCAAAGGTTCGCACCGATGATCCATCAACCCGGTGAACAACTACATTCGGTCCTATCTCCGTGGACATTCATGAAATAGGAATGGACATCGTCGGCCCCCTACCAACGGCACTAGGTAAAGCTAATTTTTTTTTATGACTGACTACTTTCAAAATGGGTAGAAGCGTAGGCCTTCGAGAAAATAAGAGAAAAAGAAGTTATTGACTTCATATGGGACCACATCGTGTGTCAGTTCGGGATACCCGCCGAAATAGTATGTGACAATGGGAAGTAGTTCATCGGCAGCAAAGTGACAAAATTCTTCGAAGGCCATAAAATCAAAAGGATTCTATCAACGCCCTATCACCCAAGCGCAAATGGCCAGGCCGAGTCCACAAACAAAACTATCATTCAAAACTTGAAGAAGATGCTGAATCTAAAGGGAAATGGAGAGAAGTATTGCCCGAGGTGCTATAAGCGTATCGAACAACGTCGAAATCAACCACGGGGGAAACCCCATTTTCTTTGGTGTATGGGTCTGAAGCGTTGATTCCGGTCAAGGTCAGGGAACCTAGCATCAGGTTTCAGCATACTACCGAGGATTCGAACCACGAGGCTATGAACACTTGCCTCGAGATACTAGATAAAAAACGTGACACTAGTTCGAATGGCCACACAAAAGCAAAGGATCGAGAGGTATTACAACAGAAGGGTGAACCTTCGCCATTTCGGAGTCAGGGACTTAGTTCTAAGGAAAGTCACCCTCAATACTCAAGACCCAAACGAAGGGAAACTAGGCCCCAATTGGGAAGGACCGTAACAAGTCATCGGAGTCGTAAGGAAGGGATCCTACAAACTTAGCACAATGGAAGGCGAGCAACTACCAAACAATTGGAACATATCACTACTCAAACGATATTATTGCTAAGGTATGACCTTCTCCCCTTTTTTCCATTTATATTTAAGACTAACTCCTTGCAGGTGTTCGATTGGGGACATCGAAGCATCCTTCAACTCAAAGGCCTTGGGTTTTAAAGCATGCGTTGCACTCTTTTTCCCTAGATCGGATTTTATCCCAAATGAGTTTTTCCGACAAGGTTTTTAACGAGGCAACAATTATATGCTACCTAAGGGGAATTCAACAAGTATTCAAGGCTTCTTTTCAAAAACCTCGAATAGTGGGGGCATCACCCTTAGAGGGTGTACTTTCGAAGAAAACAATTCACGCCAAAGAGGGCCTTGATAGGAGTACTTTGTAATGGGCCAAACGGTCAAATGAACCATGTCCATGTAGAATAGCCGAGCCCCCGACGGCAAAACATGTACGCATTATTCAAAGAAGCATTCTTGTTATATCAAAACACTTTGTGTCTCAAAGAAGTCTACTATTATACGAGCTTCATACTTATAATTCTACGAGAAACGGCTCAAAGGCCAGAACGCAAATGCACCCTGAATACTCGGGGACTGTCATCGACAGTCAACACATCTGAATCATCGAAAACTCGAACTCATAAGACCTTTAAGAGGCATCCCCTCGATATAAAGGCCAAGATACTCAGGGACTAACATTTCGAACAAGTTCTAAAGGTTATCGGAAAACAAGTCCAAGAGACATACCCGATGGCTATGGCCACATTAAAGGCTACATCCATATTAAAGACTACGATCATATGAAATGGCTACGGAAAAAATAATGCAGCTCGGAGACGTCTGACTTCCGCCATAAAACTAAATGCCTTCAAACACTTTGAAAAATGAGTTAATCAGGCTACCCTCGGCAAAAGCAAATGATAAAGGGTTTCGATAAAACCAGCCCTCGAATAATTTAGAGTCTTCGATAACATAAGCCTTCAAAAAAACCTCAAAAGGTAGTCAATTATCATTACACAACGAATTACAAATGAGGTTCCATAATTGAACCTTCGAAAAACCCAACGGGTACAAAAAAAACACATGTTAAGGCATATCAAAATTTCCACCAAGTCTTTTAGCCGAAAAGAGGGAAAAATTATAGCCGCTTTAAAGGACGAATTGGCCCAACCTAAAAGAGCCTAAGGGCCAACCTAAAAGATCCCAAGGGGAAATATTAAAATCCTAAGGGCCAATATTTAAGGGCATAAGGGCCGAAGCACATGGAGTTCGAGACCTTGTTCTCACTCAGCTCGGACACAAGAGCCCCATCACTTCGAGCCTGCATCCGATCGACTTAAAGCTTAGCTCGAAGATTAAAACCTTAAGAGTTATTCTATTATCACTCTTTGATAAAATAAAAAGCCTAAGGGTTTATTATATTTTAAGTCCAAACCAATACTCGGACTGATCATCTACAACATCAAATTTCTTTTCACAAATGAAGACAAAACATAATTTAACACGAAACGAAGGTGAGGAAAAGGGGTTCCTTATATTCATAAAGAGATGTTGACAAAATACATTTACAACTCCCACAAGGTGCCCTTACACAAAAGCAAAAAACAAAAAGAACCTAATATATTTCGGGGCCACTTGCTCGGAGGCAACATCCCCAGGAGTTGTGTCTTCGGTAGCTTTATCTTCAGGGACCTCCTCCTTCTCAGGGACTTCATCTTAGTCTCCCTCACTCTCGGATCCGCTAACATAATCCTCATCATCGTAGAGCATAGCAGCTGCCTCTTCCTCCAAAGTTTTCACTTTTTCGATGTCGGCCGAGAGGTCGAAGCCTCTAGCATGCACCTCCTCGAGAGTTTGTCTTCGGGACTCCAGCCTGGCATGGTTGAGGGCACATGATAACTTGAGCTCGGCTGCGGCAGAGATCTCCTGTGCCCGAGCATTAGCAATAGTGGCATCATCTCGATACGAGGACACGAATGCCTCCGCCTTAATTTTGCGGCTCTCCTCTTTTGCACTTTGAAGCTGGTGCTCGACCGAGGCCAGCTTTTCCTGAAGAGTGTATTTTTTTTAGGCGAGACGATCAATATGTTGTCTCCACCCAAGGGTTTCAGCCTCTTTGGTTTTGAGATCCTCTCGAAGTTGCTCCACCAGGTCGGCCTTCTACTGGAACTGCAAAGTTGAAGCATTAGACACTGAAACAAGTAAATACAAAATAGGCCCACAAAGGCTATATTACTTGATCGATGAGCTCGGTCCGCTCTTGGGAAACCTTCACCAACTTTGCTCGAAGATCGCTGATCTCCCCCTCCCTTTTGGCATAGAGAGCCTTAAGGTTGTCCATCTTTATCATGAGCTTTTTGAACTCAGCTTCACAACGGGCAAGATCGGCCCGAGACTTAGAAAATGCTTGATTGTAAAGCAGCATGGCCTTCTCACAAAGAAAAAGAGTCAGAAAGACAAAAATCAAACTCAAAGCGTAGTTATAAAGGCAAAGTTTACCTGTTTGCGAAGCTTTTCGGCCTCATAAAAAATGAACGAGGCATCAAGATCAGGTCCCTCCTCGATCCCCGCGAGGTATTCCCGAAAAATGTCATTCTCCCTGTGCCCACATCCAGGATCCTCATGGCCTGGGCATCCCGTATTTTCCCCTCAGAGAACACCGAGCTTGGCTAAGAGTCGTCCACATCGATTACCCCGAACGATTCACTCGGGGCATTCTTCCGTCTTCGGAGGGCCTCAAAGATGGGCTCTCCAAGTTCATCAGCCAAGTGCCCCCCGGGATGAGGCGCACTCTTGTCACTTGATGGCTCGGGGAATTTGCCCGAGCTCCCCTCAGAAATCTCTTCGGCTAGAGATTGAACCGTATCAGCAGCCTTCGGTTCAGCGGCCTTCAAAGCATCAGTGCTTCCTATTTTCCGAGTTATTAACGGGCGGTCATCATCTTCGCCCTCTGTGTCGTCTCTCTTTTCGTCCTCAGCACGAAGACGTTCGGTCGTTTCATGAGATAAGGCCACATTATCGGCCTTAGGCTTTCAAAGCTTGGTTTTCTTTGGCTTCGGGGAGTTCTCCAGTGACCCCTTCTTCCTTTTATTTTCCTTGGTGGGCTTTGGGACTTCTTCCTCACCGGACGTGGCGGCCTCATTGAAACGGCGTCTCCAAGGCCTGCATAAAAGCAAAAATGAGTATTTCACTAAGAAACATAGATGAGCAAATAATAAAAACTCACCATGATTTTTGGCCTCCCATACCTTTGGCCAAATCACGCCAGTTGCGCTCGGTGTACGAGGAAGTAGTGGCCAGTTGTCGAACCCAACCCGGGAGGTCCGAAACTGCACCAGGAAACCAAGCAATGGCTGCATCATTATAAAGAAATTAGATCGAAAAAGAGATGAGATCGAGAAAGAACAGAAAAATCGCAGTACCATCGATAAGCCTATACTTACGTTTTATATTCCATTCCTCGAGGAATGGCATCCTTTTAGCAGGAATCAGGTCGGAGGTCCTGATTCGGACAAACCAACTCATCCATCCTCGATCCTTATCCTCGTCCATGCTGGAGAAGAAGGATTTCGAGGATTGATGTTGTAGCTTTATCAGGCCACCTCGATAAAGGCGAGGGTTGTATAGCCTGATCAGATGGTCGAGGGTAAATGACATCCCCTCGACCTTGCTCGAGAAGTATCTAATCAACTAGATGATTCGCCATAAAGAGGGGTAAATTTGACCGAGCTCCACTTGGTACTGATGGCAAAAATTGAGAATAACTGGGTCAATGGGGTCCATAGAAGGATCTACAGGACCCAACGTGAACGGATAGGTGTACACGCTCAGGTATCCTGCTTTGTGAGTAGTAATGTCCTCATCAGGGGAAGGGATCAACATGTCCTTTTTATCCCAATTGCAGTCTATTCTCAACTGCTTGAGTTCGGCCTCAGTTATCAAACTAATGTACCGAGGCATAGGCTCACATCGATCCAGAACTGAGGCGGGTCTATCGATTTTGAAATCGAAGGATGTTTTGCACGGCCCAGGAATACATTCCTTGATACGAGGTGGCACCACCGCCTTACTTTTGGATGGCCATGATGACGAAGAGGCTTTCTCTTTCTGTGGAACAAACTTAGATGTTTTGGCCATTACTAACGTTAGATTCAGAAGGAAAGAAGAAGTTGGTGATGAAATGAGCACAAGTTGAAGAGAAGGATAAACACAGAGAGAATGAAAAAGTTGATGTAGGTTTAAGATGTTGGGGAAAGTAAAGTTTGCAAAGTGATAAGTTGAAGTATTTATAGAGGTCACCTAGGCATGTTGAAGAAGCCAAACGACCGACCACTAGCCGCTTTCAATTAATGGCTTTTTGAAAACTTTGCAGACGTGGCCTTTCACGACCTTTCAGTCACACTAGTTGCTGACATTACGAGACTGACATCATGGTTGGGGATCGAAGGGTCGATAATCAAATCGTTTCTTATCATAATCATTCTAAGAAACGTGGGGACTATATGTATACGGTCAAAATCTTATGGCTTGATTTTGTAGGCTCGAGAAGTTGCATCGAGGGCAGGAGTCCGGTAGAGGTCGAGCTCGGGCTCGAAGAAGAAATAAGAGGCTCGAGGGCCTAAGTGCTCGATGAGCATCTGATCAAGATACGACCGATGCCGAATAATGTCGTTATGGGTTTGTTACAAAAAAGACAAGATTCTTGCCACATCCCCAAATATCATGGCGCAAATTCCGGGATAGATTTGTACGAATTAGTACAAATCCGTACTAGGTGGTTATACAGTTGTACCAATAAAATTCTTTACTGTAAATAGAAATGTAACTTATGTAGGGTTTCCTCTCCTATATAAAAGGGACCCCAATCATTTGTAAAGATCATCTAATCATTGGCAAAGAATATACAATCTTACTTTCTCGTTCATTGTTCTTCAAAATTATTCTCTAGCTTTACTGTTCTTACTTTACTGTTCTTACTTTACTGTTCTTGGTTTATCATTCCTAACCCACCTCGAGGTCATCGAGCTCGAGGTCCACATTGCCCAAGTAACACTGGTTTGGTTCATCTATACCTCTCATTTATACTCTATATTACTTGCTTATTAATTAGTATTGGACTAGATCACATATCTTTAAAACCACAAATCAAATTTAATTGTTACTCATATTTTCGAGGTAAATAAGACTCCTTGTATGTGCTTTTACTGTTTTATTACTTGCGGGGATAGTTAGTTTGAGAATTGGGAAAGGTTCGGTTGAAATCAGAACATTTGGTTCCTTAAGTTGGCCTTAAAAGGCTAAGTTTGACTTCGGTCAACGTTTTGAGTAAACGGCCTTGGAATCAGGATTTGACAGTTCCAATAGGTTCATATGATAATTTTGGATACGAACGTAAATTCGGATCGGGTTTTGGATGACCCGCGAGCGTTTTAGCGTCTAATTGTGAAAGTTGATTCCTTGAATGTTTTAGAAGTTCTTTCAATTTGGTTTGGAGCGGGTTTTGGTGATATCGAGGTCCAAACAGAATTTCGAGACCGGGAATAGCTCTGTAATGTCATTTAAGACTTGGACGCAAAATTTGGTGTCAATCTGAGTAGTTTAAGTACATTTCGACGCATTGGGAGTAAATTGAAGAACTTGAAGTTCATAAGTATTCTTAGTTTTAATGTTGTTTCGGGCGTTCCGAGAGTTCGAGCGAGTCCGTTTTATGATTCCAAACTTGTTGGTATGTTCAGGCGGGACCTCGGGGTTCCCGAGTGTCAATCAGATGAGGTTCTGACCAAGTTGGAAATTGGAGGCAACATATGAAGCTCACAGTTGTTGTTATAATCGCACCTGTGCTTGGCCAGCAGCAGGTGCGAGCCCCGAGCCGCAGAAGCGAAACAGTGAGGTCAACCCAGCCATCCGTAGGTGCGGAAGTTTTGGCGCACCTGCGGAGGGCAGTGATCGCAGGAGTGGAAGGCACGCATAAGCGGCTCCCTTTTGTCCGCAGATGCGGAGCTTGGCCAGGTAAGAGAAATGCGCACCTGCAAGGATTTTGCCGCAGGTGCGAAAATCGGTGGGCAGAAGGGTTCATTTAATACGGGACTTAGGCCATTTTTAACACATTTCTCTTACTCTTTGGGCGATTTTTTTGAGATTTTAGAGAGGGGTTTTCACCTAGCACTTGGAGGTAAGTGATTTCTACCAATTTTGAGTTAAATACATGGTTTATGGGTAGATTATAACATGTAAATTAAAGAAAATTAGGGGTTTAGGTGAAAACCTAAGTTTTTTATATAAATGAGATTTAACCACGAAATTGATCATGGAATTTAGTGGAAATCATATATTTGAGTTCATGAGGTTATGGGTAACGACTTTCTTTGAAAAATTCCGTAATCTAGGCATGTGGGACCGGGGGTGAATTTTAAGAATCTTACATTTAGGGTTGGGTAATCTCTTTAATAGTTGAAATACGAACTTTTAAGCATCTATTAATTATTTTAAATAACATTTGACTAGTTGCGAGTCGTTTGGCGCCAAAGTTAGAGTTTGGGCACAAGCTTGGACAAAAAAGTAAGATTTGAGACAAGGTAAGTCTCTTTTCTAACCTTGTAAGAGGAAATTAACCCCATAGATGAATTTAAATCAATATGTACTTCTATTGTGGGAGCTACGCACGCACGATGTGACGAGAGTCCGTGCGTAGCTACTATTCACACTTATGTCCGAGTAGATTTAGGCTTACACCATGTTTTATTGATATCGTTGCTTGCTTATATTTACTAATTGTTGGATTTAAGCGGAGATTGAGGATTTCAATATTTTAAAGTTCCAAATCGAATTTCTTATTTTTAAAAAGGAATTGAGAAACATTATGATAATTTGAGAAAATCTATGTTCAACTGTTTCGCAAGTATATTCCGCGAGCGGGATAAATTTCCACTACTCTCATGGGAGCAGGTCGTTCGCCTCGGCAGGTTAATTGATTTATCATATGGTTCGGGTTGTTCGACCCTCGACGGTGCACATTGTATTTATATGTATAGTTGGATTGGGTCGTACGTCCTCGACATAACTCATGCGTAAAGATATTGGAACCCCCTTACACATTTGGTATTGTTTCACGTACTTGAAAGGTGAAAGGATTAGATGAAAGAAATGACTTGGTTCTTACTTGAACGAAAATATTGTTTACTTATTTTATACTTCGAGTTCTATTATCATTGTATAATTCATATTTAATTAGAACTTTATATTATTATATTGTTGGGCCTTAGTAAGTGTCGGAGCCGATCCCTCGTCACTACTTCTTAGAGGTTAGACTAGATACTTACTGGGTACATATTGTTTATGTACTCACGCTATACTTCTGCACTTAAATGTGCAGGATCTGAGGGAGGTGCATCTGAATATCAGTCTGACGCGCACACTTGACTTACACTTCGAGACTTCACGTTGAGGTGCCTTCCGAGCCATCCTGCAGCAGCTAGAGTCTTCCTTTTGTTATATTTTTCTGTCTATTTCCTTTTCAGACAGTAGACTAGTATTCTTTTATATATTCTACTAGAATGCTCATATACTTGTGACAGCAGGTCTTGGCACTCACTAGTAGACTTATGATTATGGATTTATTTTTATGATTTCGATTTGCACTCAGTTGCTTTCGTTTAATTACTTTACATCTGTAAATTTCTAAAACTTTTATTAATGATGAATGTTATTCACTTACAAACTTATTAAAAGTGGAAAATCACTAGATTGGTCAGTGTTGACTAGCCTAATAACGGTGTTGGGCGCATCACAGCCTATAATGAAATTGGATCGCGACATAGAAGCGATTAGCTCCTCCTTATTTTTAACTGTTTTGATTCTAAAATTTTAGAAACTTAAATTGAATCCTAAACATAAATAAAGTGAGACACAATGTTATCATAAATTATGATTGATAAACCAATAGTAAATTAAATCACAAACCTACCTAAAAGAGACAATAAAAATTGCAACCTTAAACTAATACAAAAAAAAATAGAAAAAGGACAATACCATAATTAAAACGAAAGGATCCAGAGAATCCTAAGAGGTCGTTTGGTAGAGTGGGTTAGAGAATATAATGCATGTATTAGCTCTGTGTATTAGTAATATTTTGTTTGGTATACTTTTCAATTTATGTATAATTAATACAAGCATTAGTTATATACCTTATTTGGTATTATCCTATGTATAGCTAATGCATAGAAAACTATGGCATTAGCAATACAAAGGTTATTAATGCATGCACTAGCATGGTTAAAGATAAAATTATCCGTAAAGTTAAAGAATATGGAGGGCATTTTTGTAAACAATTAATTTTCTTAAAAATTATACAATGCAATTTACTTTTAATACACCACACCAAACAATGTATAAAAAATAATCTTTGTATAACTAATGCTTGCATTACTAATCCGTGCATTACTAACACTTGCATTACCCATACACTTTGGGGTCGTTTGGTAGGGTGTATAAGAATGGTGCGGAATAAGGTGTATTAGTGGTGCATGGGTTAGTAACGCAAGCATTAGTTATGCAGATATTATTTCTTATCTACCGTTTGGTGTGGTGTATTAAAATTATAATTCATTGCATAATTTTTAAGAAAAATAGTTTTTACAAAAATGCTCTCTATATTCTCTAGCTTTAAGGTACTTAAGAACAATTTTGTCTTTAACCATGCTAATGCATGCATTAATAGCCTTGGTATTACTAATGTCATGGTTTCCTATGCATTACTTATGCAAAGGATAATACCAAGTATGAGTATTAGTTATATACAAGTTGAAAAAATATACCAAACAAGGTATTAGTAATGCATAGAGCTAATGCTTGCATTATTTTTTCTAATACCTCCTACCAAACGACATCTTTATTTACGAAACGACGTCGTTTGGTATGAGGTATAAGAAGGTATAAGGGTGGTATAAAAATTTAATACAACCTTAATACCCTGTTTGGTTAGCAAACAAGGTATAAGTTATCCTGGTGTTAATTTTAACACTGGGATAACTTATACCTTATAGAAGGTGGGATAATTAGCACCAATATAACTTATACCTTATTTTTAAAAATTATGCAATTGTCATTCTTAATACAACATACCAAACAATGAATAAACACAAATCTCAATATAATTTATTTCAATATAAGTTATACCGGCATAACTTATACCGGTATAATTCATATTACAACCAAACGACCCATAAAAGTAAAGGAAACAAAAATCCAAGAATCCCAAAACTAAAGGAAACAACACCAAAGAAAGAAAAAAAAAAAACGTAAGGTGAGAATCCTCAGCTGTGTAAATTCTAAAGAATTCTAAATCTAAAAGGAAGCCAGTAACAGTTTTTGATTTTGGCCTAAAACAATTCGGCCGGGGACTCACTTCAACCAGCCTCTATAAGCTCAGCACCTTTCGAACTACAAAAAGTTTCTAGTTCGCTTACAACATTTTCTGCCACAAATCGGTGTGAGTTCAAAACCCTAGAAAAGCAACAGCTATTGCAAAGGAGATTGATGGAGGAAGCAGCTCAGAATGAGAACGGAAATCCGCCGTCGGCGGCAGTAACGGCGGTGGAGGAGACCGAAGACGAGCCGGTTATTGGACCGGGTCCAGCCCCTAATGTTAGTAAGAAGCGTCCTCTTCAGTTTGAGCAAGCCTATCTCGATTCCCTTCCTTCAGCTAACTTGTAAGTAGTACTATCAACTATCCAGATGTTTAATTACATAAGTATATTTTCGGTTTGTTTTAATTGTTTAGGGTTTATGTTTCAGTATTTTCTAATACATGTATTGTTATTTCATACTTTTTCCACATAAGTTATGTCTGTATTGAGTTCAATATTGTAGACCAAACAATGCACTAGTTATGCATTGTTGTGTACCAAATATCAAACGGTGTATTAGTTAACTTTTTAGGATCATGGTGGTGGCCGGGCCAGCTTATGCTCAACAGTACCGTTACTTCTCCATCAAAGCTTAGGCAGATGGGAAGATAAACCTAGTATTTTTTGCCTCCGCTCGGACTTGAAGCCTAGTTTTCAAGGTTTCCTACCACTTCATTGACCGCTAAGTCGCGCCCTTGAGTGTGAATGTTGTATTAGTATTGAGAGATTAAATTTGTAATGTAAAGATTTATGCATTTTAGTATTTGAGAATTTTATGTCCAGATTAGTTTTTCTTGTGCGGTCAACTAAACAAATCCAAGTGCTTTGTATTGTGGACACTTGTTGATGGAGAGAGACTGTTCTGTTGGGAGTTTTCAGATTCTGGCTTTTACAGTAGTTAGAATTTGTAATCTTAGGACCTCTCTGAAATGCTTAATGGTGGCATTGTTCTGATTTGGCTAATTCAAGTTTATATAGGTTTCCGGGGTTGAGCATATGATAGAAAATTTCTTGCTAATTAGCCGGGACAAAAATGTGTTCTTACTTCCGTTGTATTTTCAATGCGGTGCTGTTGTTTAGAGAGGTCAGCATTTATCAATCAAATTGTCATCTTTAATTATAGCAGATCTGATAGCGCCGAAGACGAGGATAGAGAGATGAGTGAAAAAAAGACCAAACAAAAGATAGATTATAGACACGAAAGTCAAGGAGATATTAAATAAAAAGGGAACTTACTTGCAACCCGAGGTATATTTAACCTTTGAACCTCAAATATAATCCCAAAAAATCAAAGGTAAAATACAAGAAATTAACAAAGGAATATGGAACCAATACTTTACATTCAACAAACCACCATGGGTATTTGAAACCTGAAACTTCAAAATGGAAATTTAAGTATAATTCCAAATCAACTAAAAGTATAGTTGAATTACCAGAAAGACTACTCAACTTGAATGGCAATCCATGGGAGTTCACTGAAGAACATATGGTTCTTCCCTAAAAACTCACAAGAGAGTAATCTCAATTCATTAAAGTTCAGTGCTAAGATCCACCTAACTTGAAAATATTAAAAAGTTGCAAAATGGCATAACAGCATGCGCACAAGAGTGAAGTTTGTTAGCTTCAGCGCCCTTGCGCTGATTGATGGCCGAATTCCCCTCTCTAAACCCTCTAACGTGCTGCGTTGGCTGAACAGTTCTCCACATTGGGTGCCTAGTAATTATTCAGGGTGTAGCCCTACTCCGGTCAATAGTCCCTGGAAGCTGAATTCCAAAATTTGGTTGAAATGCTTTACAAGCAGAGCACATCTTATGCTAGTTCGGACTTATTTGGGTTTTTTTTTTTGGGGGGGGGGGGGGGGGGGGGGTTTTGGGGAGGAAATTAAAATATAAAAAC
>ML290821.1:2362-31403 GCA_005239495.1 Nicotiana undulata | reverse complement strand
GGGGGGGGGGGGGGGAGGCTTTTAGTGAAGTCATATCATCATCATAAGCTCTTGGCAAGGGAGGAGTCGGGTTTTCCAGATTTATTGGTTTGGATTCCTAGTGCACCAAGAGAAGTGTTCTTTTTGCTTGGTTGGCAGTGAAGGTAGCAATTTTGACGACCGAAAACGCGAGAGAAAGGCAAATTACATAAGTTAGCTGGTGCTTCATGTGTAAATATTCAGGTTAAGATGTTCCTCTCGCAGCATAGTATGCTGGAAACTCGCTTGTGGTGTGAGTTTTGAGATGGTTCTGGATGTAATTGCTGATGCCAGATCAGCCAAAACAAGAAGGAAGTTTCGAAGAGCCTCACTAGCACCTACTGTGGAAGGGAAGAAATAGGAGTGTTTTTGAAGGGATACATAACTACTATCTACATTTGAGGAGTAGCCTCTCATTTGTAGTTTCATTTTGGTGCACCTATGAAGTTCCAAAAGACTGGGTATCGTTTATAAAGAATCATATTATGTTGTGGATTCTCTACTTTTTAATATACAACTTGTATATGGGAGGTGTTTTTATTGTAAATAAAATTATATACCTTATCTGAAAAATGTAGTTATTGACTTATTGTCAACTGACATGTCGAGTTAACATTTTGTCCCGTTAACAGTACATAACACAACCAATCATCAAACTAACTTCATTTTCCGGTCACCACTGACCACTTCCACGACCAGATCATCTGATGAATTTTGTTATTATTATTTTTTTATTCAATTTTGGACTCTTTGGACTCTATTCCGTTATTTTCACTTATGAGTCCAAGAATCAAGTGTATATATGTAAGCTTGGGTGCATATGATCTATTTACTCCGGTTTGATGTAAATGTAAGGATGTGTCTTTGTTTAAAGGCAGAATACATAAAATACCACCGGAACTTGTACCCCAAATCCCCATTACACACTTTTTCATCACGGGAATATTTTTACACACTCAAACCTTTCAAATGTGTGTCTATGACACACTACTTTTATGACGTGGCATGCGCGTGCTTTTCACACAAAATAGGCGAGTGAATTTTGAAATTTTATATGCCACATGTCCCTTTTTTAATTCTTTTTATTTTTTATTTTTTTTAATCATCATCTTCTTTGTCAAGCACAAGCAAACAACTTTCCAGCAACAATGGAGAAACGAAAATCCGTTTCTTTTTTCTCCATAATCCCACCAGAAAACATTTCATCGTCTCCCTTTTATCCTATATTTTCTCCTATATTTCCTTCCATTCTTTCTTCTCAAAAACCCCTCTTAAAAAATCTAAAAAAATCAGAGATCTTGGCCCCAAAATTTATCAGACCTTCCCCATCCTTTTGTTGTTTATTCTAACTGCTTGAGGCAGTGGGTTGGTTCCTTTAACTTCATTCTAGCATTAATGTGATGATGGTGAAATAGGGACTGCGAATGAAAATATAGATTTGAATGGAGGAAGTGGATGTGGATTCAAGGATAGGTAATGAAGAATAGTTGTCGGTGGGGGAATTTTGTGCTTAGTAGTATAGTTGGCGGCGAAAGGCGCCAATTTGGGAATGTTTTCTTCAGAGGAGTATGGTGGTGTCGAGTGACGACTATGGAGGATGGGTGGCAGAGCATTGACTGAGTAAGGATTTCATGGTGGTGGAGAGTTAATTGGGTGGTGAGAGATGAATTTTCTTCCTGTTTTGATGCACATGGAAAATGAAGCATGTAAAGCATGTCTTTGGCAAATAGTGAGAGGAATTTTCGGTGAATGGGGGTTCACGGCCGGGGCGGCGGTGGAGTCTGTGCTTTGGGAAGAAAAAGAACAGGAGTATTTTCAATTGTTTTCTTATTTTTAAATGTTTTCTTTATTTTTCTTAAGTTAATACACGTGTCGTCATCTCATTGGTGCGTGATATACACTTATTTGAAAAGAGTGGGCAAATGCAGAAGTGGTGTGTCATAAATACACATTTGAAAGGTTGGGTGTGTCAAAATATCCCCGTAATCAACAGGTGTGTAACAGGGATTTAGGTGCAAGTTTGATGGGTAAAATATGTATTACGCCTTGTTTAAATGTAGGTTAACTTTATGTTCTTCATGTGTTAGAATAGTTACGTGAATATATGTAATTAGTCTTAGTCCCTTATGTAATAGGAGTAGGTTATGTGTTATGTATACATATCAATATGGCTCATTGTAACATAGAATATTAATCAATAATATTTTCTCCCGTGCTTTCTCACATGGTATCAGAGCAATCGTGAGATATTTATCGTTGTACATAAATTCCAGCAACTCCGGAAAAAAAAAAGCCTTTTCCAGCAAAACGCACTGTCTGCAGGAAAAAGTCCATATCCGTCTGTGTTGTGCAAAAATCAACACCACCACGAGGTAGATCAGCTTCCGGCGACCAACCTATAAAAATTTCTCCGGCAGACCCCCTCCCACGCAGTGTTGTGAAGAGCGTGAAGCGAGAAAAAGCGACAACCCCCATTTCACTTAAAGCGAGAAGCGAAGCGCTCGCTTTTTTGAAGTGAAGCGTAATTTTAAAAAAATTAAAATAAATACTCTGTAAAAAACTGGGCAGAGAAAGAAGAACCCAAAGATTGGCATCATTGGCATCAATTCTGAGAAAGAACCAAGGGTAAAAGAAAAAATCGTCAGCATTTCGCTGCTATTTGGACGTTGAAGAAGAAGAAGAATGAAGAAGGAGAAGGAAAATCAGAACATACCTGTTGCTGGTGAAGACTTGAAGAAGAAGAAGAACCTTAGTCGCCTCTAGTCGTTGTTAAAGATGATTTGCTGAAAACCCTAAAGACATTGAAACTCGTTTTTATCAAAATAGGACCTTCTGTTTAAAACAAAGAAGCGGTCGCTTCCTTCACATCGCTACGCTTGGTCGCTTCTCGCTTTTTAGTGGGAAGCGGTCGCTTTGTTATACATGACTGAGTCGCTTCACATGTGGAAGCGGGCACTATGGCATTTCGCATCGCTTCTCGCTTAAAGTAAGGAAGCGAGCGCTTTCGCTAACACTGCTCCCACGCACCCTCACGCTGCCGGGAAAATATTTTCAGGCGAGTCTCCGACGTCACGCGCCGGCGCATGAGGCTTCTTCCAGTCATTTTTTGCCGAGCTTATTTAGGGCAGCTTGGTCGCACAACAAGTCCGAGCCTACCCATACCTTTTTCTTTTTATTCCGATCACTTTGAGATTTTCCGGCAACTACACTGACTTTCCGGCAACTTCAGTGATTTTTCCGACAAAACTTTTTCATTCAAGTTTAAATCAAATTCCGACCACTTTTATATTCTCCGGCATAACATTATAATGGCATTCGTATCAGAAGCCTTTAACTCACAATCCGTTGGATCCAATTCAGATGGTTTCGTTACCAGATTATATTGAGTTCCTTCAGTACAAAGCACGTAAACAGACATCTTCAAGATTAGCCTCCGTAGTTCCAACCTAAGTTGCTCTGACACGGGTGCGGGTGTCCGACACGGGTGCGGATCTAGAGGTCGGAAGTCGGATCCTTTGAGATGAAAATTTTAAGATTCGGGGACACGCATCCTAGAACCGACACGGGTACCGGGATCCGGCTAAAAATAATTCAAAAATAAAATAAAAATATCTCTAAATTATGAGAAATTTTATGGAATACTTACCTATTACTTGTAAAGTGTGGATTTCTTTTTTATTCTCAAGTTGTAGGCGCGATTTCTTGATTTTCTTCCATTATCATATTCTCCTACAAGTTACACAAAGTATATTAAAACATAATAGATATAAATATATCATATAATGATATAACTACATAAGTAAAAGAGTTAGATATATAAAGATAAAGAAAAGTAAAAACATACTTTTTAGGCTTTTACTACTTTTGTCGAAGAACATGACCTTGACAAGAACATAGAGAATAAAAGATGTAAGTATCATTTAGCAATTAGTATTTCTCTCACAAGTCACAAATTATGAAGAGTTAGTCATTCTCATTAAGTCAATCAAAATAAGCATGAACACCAAAAAGGCAAAAATAAACAACAATTGCAATCACCATTCGAGCATTTCCCATATAAAGTTACATTAACATTGGACTATATAAACTAACAAAAAGTAGGAGAGGATAACTACTAAGTTTTAACAATTGAACAATAACATTAAGCATTCTTCATCAATAATTTCAAGATCATTTTCTTGCACATCTTCAATCTCCTCTTCAAATATGACTCCTTCTAGTTGAGGTTCATCGATTGATAAGTCAAGTAGATCATTGGTGGCTTCATCAACATCAAAACGATCTCCACCTAAAGCAAAATTAAAATAAAAATGATTTTTAAAAAAAAATACTAAAGGAAATATAAATTCAAGAAAACATAGATTATAGACATACCCACATCCCAATACTTGCTTGGGCCACTTGTATATTTTTCTTTTTGACGAGAAATATGTGATTGAACTTTGTGCAATTCGTTATATCAAACTTATACTAATTAAATGAAATAAATGTCTAACACGTCTTATTGGTTAATGTGATTGTTTGAGAACTAAATATATCGTAATGTTTTATTAATGGTTAACTGGATAGTCCCGAAGAAATATGTGAGTGAACTTTGTGCAATTCGTTATATCAAAACTTATACTAATTAAATGAAATAAATGTCTAACACGTCTGATTGGTTAATGTGATTGTTTGAGAACTAAATATATCGTAATGTTTTATTAATGGTTAACTGGATAAAGTTAAGTTGTAGTCCCGAAGAAATATGTGATTGACCTTTGTGCAATTCGTTATATCAAAACTTATACTAATTAAATGAAATAAATGTCTAACACGTCTGATTGGTTAATGTGATTGTTTGAGAACTAAATATATCGTAATGTTATATTAATGGTTAACTGGATAGTCCCGAAGAAATATGTGATTGACCTTTGTGCAATTCGTTATATCCAAACTTATACTAATTAAGTGAAATAAATGTCTAACACGTCTGATTGGTTAATGTGATTGTTTGAGAACTAAATATATCGTAATGTTATATTAATGGTTAACTGGATAAGTTAAGTCTGTAGTCCCGAAGAAATATCTGATCAAACTCCAAACCTCAAACCCCAAAATCATATAACCTTATCCATTGTTACTTACATATGATAGTGTTTAAATCTTGTTATCGGTCAAATTAGTCAGATAAAGTCAATTAAACATTTTCCAATCAAAAATATATAATTAGATTTCAAGTATTTCGATAGTTCATAACTTGTACTAATAGGAAGAACAAACAATCTAACAAGAAGAGTTTCATACACCTGTCGATTGATGTGATTTGTCGGAAAGCTATATAACCTTAACCATTAATAATTAATTATACTTCAAGTATTTCGATAGCTCATAATTAATTGGCGGTCCTAATCAAATATACTATAAGAATACTAATAATTCATATTCACTTTAACTAATATAAATGAAGTGTTCTTAAATGCTCTAATTCTTGATTTGGTTTCTAAAATTCGCGATAATTCTTCTTTGACATTTTTCTAAATTATTTTAGTTCATTCTCAAATCATGTGATTTATAATTACCCTTACAATATGTGTCACAACATAGCATATAATGGAGAACAAAGGGGTCAATTTTAGTATGTACAATTTATAAATTTTTCTAGGTTTCGGGCGATCATAATTTGTGAAAAATATAATATGCTAATAATTAATTTAGAAATTATCCCTTTTTTCTATGAGAAAAAATATTCATAAATAGTATTATTAGGTTAATTAATAGAATTTGTTTATTTAGAGTGTATACTTATTTGTGATATATATGAAGTTTACTCACATTAAAAAATGTGTGCCTTTAAAGCATGAAAAAAGAAAATTTAGTTTACAATTAAATAATTGCTTATTATTTTGATTAAAACTCTAATTATTTTGGTACAATGAAAACTCTAATTTTTATAAACTTAAACTTTTAAACATAGTATTTGTTATCACCAAACTAACGTGGCAAAATATTACTATAACATGTGTATATTATAATATACATATAATATATTAGGTGTAATATCTCAAACTAGGTCTTCTTCTTCAGTCTTCTTCTCTGCGCAGTTCTTCAGTTCTTCTGAGTCATCTTCCCCAACAAAACTTTCTCCATATCTCTGGTTTTTCCAGTACAACACACCCATTCGAGCCCTTCCCAATATGCCTCAGTCCAGTAGTCCCCCCATCAGCAGCTTCTTTGCCTTTAAAAAAAACACAAAGCTGATGAACACGAAGCATGGAAACTCAAAGATTGTTCAAGACAAAAAGCTTCAAAGGAGACAAAAGGAGTAGTATAAATTACTACATAGCAGCGAAATTGAAGGTATTTCGTTTCCCATCTTTTCAAATCTTTACTTGGGGAAATCAATTTTCCCAAATTTTTGGTCAACGCACCCGATCTAGTCTGACCGGATCCGACACAGATCCCACACCCTTACCCGTGTCAGTGTCGTGTCGACATCGGTACGGCACCGGAATTGCCGTGTCCGAGCAACTTAGGTTCCAACAGATAATAGCGTGACTTGTGTCTTCCAATCTTCTACCTCTGAGTCTTGGGTCATTGATTCAGGTGCATTTGATTATATTTCTACTAACAAATCTCTTTTCACTAGTATTTCATATTCTCATTCTCTTCCAACAGTCTGATTGACAAGGTGAGTTGCTCTGATGGTAAGCACCCTCCACTTCCAACCAAGAGGTTGTGAGTTCGAGTCACCCCAAGAGCAAGGTGGGGAGTTCTTGGAGGGAAGGATGTCGAGAGTATATTGGAAACAGCCTCTCTACCCTAGGGGTAAGGTCTGCGTACATACTACCCTCCCCAGACCCCACTTGTGTGATTATACTGGGTTGTTGTTGTATTCTCTTCCAACAGTCACAATGGCCAATGGGTCTCAAGCCATGGCAACTGCAATAGGTCAAGCAAGTCCACTTCCTTCCTTACCTTTAGAAACAGTTCTTTATGTTCCCGGTAGTCCGTTTAATCTCATAGCCGTTAGTCGCTTAGCCAAATCACTTAAATCTGCTGTTTTATTTCTTGATGACCTTATTTTTATACAGGAACGCATACGGGGCGGATCATTGGTACCGGACGTAAATCAGATGGACTTTATTACCTTATCCTTTGTCTTCCGTCAACAACTTGTCCCGTTACTGATTCACCAGATTTATTACATAAACGGCTGGGACATCCTAGTTTGTCAAAACTTCAGAAAATGGTACCTGGCTTATCTCACTTCTTCACTCTAAAGTGTGAGTCATGTCAGCTCGGTAAGCATACCCACTCTCATTTCCCGCGGCGTCTTGATAATCGAGCAGAGTCACCTTTTACTTTAGTCTATTCAGATGTTTGGGGTCCTAGTCGGGTTCTACCTTGGGATTCCGCTACTTTGTCAGTTTCATTGATGATTATTTTTTGATAAGGTAAATTGTATTAATCAAAAGGGAGAGAACTCCCGTATACAGGAAGTATACCAAAAGGTAGAGAATTTGCATCAGAACATGATTCTCTACAAAAGACGCCTAATCTTCTGGGGCTATATGAGTGCACCAAAAAGCGATAAAAGATAAAAGACTATTCTTAAGATGTGAAAAAGGAGACTCAATCCCCTCAAAAGCTCTCCTATTTCTCTCCCCCAAACTATCCACATGAGAGCTAATGGGGCGAACTTCCACGCCTTTTGCTTTCTTCTTCTACGAAAACCGGCCCAGCTATATAACATTTCCTATATAGTGTTTGGCATCACCCATTGATGATTATTCCAGGTGCACTTGGATATTTGTTATGAAAAATTGATCTGAGTTGTTTTCTATTTTCAAGACCTTCCACGCTGAAATTCAAAATCAATTTGGGATTTCTATCCGCACATTTCGTAGTGATAATGCCCTAGAGTATTTGTTTTCCCATTTCAGCCGTTTATGAACTCCCATGGGATTATTCATCAACCATCTTGTCCGTACACATCCCAACAAAATGTGGTAGCTGAAAGAAAGAATGGACATCTTATTGAAACTGCTCGTACCCTACTCATACAATCTCATGTTCCGTTGTGTTTTTGGGGGATGCAGTTCTTACATCTTGCTATCTTATTAATTGTATGCCATCTTTAGCTATCCAGAATCAAGTTCCATTTTATGTCCTGTTTCCCCACTTACCTTTGTTCTCTCTTCCACCCCTGTGTCTTTGGGAGTACGTGTTTTGTTCATAACCTCACTCCAGGAAAAAATAAGTTAGCTCCTCGTGCTCTTAAGTGCATATTTCTGGGTTACTCGAGAACGCAAAAGGGATATCGATGTTATTCTCCTGACCTCCAACGGTTTCTTATGTTTGCTGATGTTACCTTCTTTGAAACTCAATCATACTTCACAGGTCCAGGTAATCACTTAGATATTTCTGAGGTGCTACCAGTTCCGTCTTTTGGAGATTCAGTCACTATCTCCCATTCATCTTCCTCCATAGCTCCAGTTGCAGCTCCACCGCCTATAGCTCCAGTGCCACCACCTAGTCCAGTTCAACCTTATACAGCTCCACCGCTCATGACTTATCATCGTCGTTTGCGCCCAGCATCAGGCCCGACTGATTCACGTCTTGCACCTGACCCTGCTAATACTGTGGACTTGTCTCCTCTTAGTCAACCGATTGCACTACGAAAAGGTATACAGTCCACACTTAATCCTTCGGGTAAATCGACTGTTGGTTGTCGTTGGGTGTATGCAGTCAAAGTTGGTCCAAATGGCCAGGTTGATCGACTTAAGGCTCGTTTTGTTTCCAAAGAGTATACTCTGATATTTGGACTCTATTACAGTGATACTTTCTCTCCCGTGGCTAAAATAGCATCAGTCCGCCTTTTTCTATCCATGGCTGATGTTCGCCATTGGCCTCTTTATCAATTGGACATTAAGAATTTTTTTCTTCACGGTGACCTTGAGGATGAGGTTTATATGGAGCAACCACCTGGTTTTGTTGCTAAGGGGGAGTCTAGTGGCCTTGCATGTCGGTTGCACCGGTCCCTCTATGGTCTAAAGCAATCTCCTCGAGCCTGGTTTGGCAAGTTCAACACAGTTATTCAGGAGTTTGACATGACTCGTAGTGAAGCTGATCACTCTGTGTTTTATCGGCATTCTGCTTCAGATCTCTGTATTTATCTGGTCGTTTATGTTGACGATATTGTTATTACCGGCAATGATCAGGATGGTATTAGTAAGTTGAAGCAACATCTCTTTCAGCACTTTCAGACTAAGGATATAGGCAGATTAAAGTATTTTTTCGGTATTGAGGTCGCTCAGTCTAGCTCAGGTATTGTGATCTCACAACGGAAGTATGTCGTAGATATTCTTGAGGAGACAAGAATGACAGGTTGTAGACCTGTTAGACACTCCGATGGATCCGAATTCTAAACTTTTGCCAGGACATGGGAGCCTCTTAGCGATCCTGCAAGATATAGGCGGTTGGTTGGTAAATTAAATTACCTCACAGTGACTATACCTGAGATTTCCCTTTCCTGTGAGTGTTGTGAGTCAGTTTATGGATTCTCCCTGTGATAGTCATTGGGATGCAGTTGTCCGCATTATTCGGTATATAAAATCAGCTCCAGGCAAAGGTAAATTGTTTGAGGATCGAGGCCATGAGCAGATCGTTGGATACTCATATGTTGATTGGACATGATCACCTTTTGATAGACGTTCTACGTCTGGATATTGTTTCTTAGTAGGAGGAAATTTAGTGTCTTGGAAGAGCAAGAAACAGAATGTGGTTGCTCGGTCTAGTGCAAAAGCAGAATATCGAGCAACGGCTATGGCGACATGTGAGCTAATTTGGATCAAACAGCTGCTCAAGGAGTTGAAATTTGGTGAGATTAGTCAGATGGGACTTGTGTGTGATAATCAAGTTGCTCTTCATATTGCGTCAAATCCAGTGTTCCATGAGAGAACTAAACACATTGAGATTGACTGTCACTTTGTTAGAGAAAAGATACTCTCGGGAGATATTGCTACAAAGTTTGTGAAGTCGAATGATCAGCTTGCATATATTTTTACCAAGTCTCTCACTGGTCCTCGTATTAACTACATATGTAACAAGCTCGGTACATATGATTTATATGCATTAGCTTGAGGGGAGTGTTAGAATAGTTATGTGAATATATGTAATTAGTCCTAGTCCCTTATATAATAGGAGTAGGTTATGTGTTATGTATACATATAAATAGGGCTCTTTGTAACATATAATATTAATCAATAATATTTTCTCCCGTGCTTTCTCACATCATGGTTGTGCCATAACTAGGAATTCCAATATTTAGAAAACATTTCATTATTTCATCTAGCCTAAACTCTCATGAATGCTCTTTTACTTGTTCATTACCAATTCAATAGAAGTTGTCTCTCCTTTTTTCTCACTTTACATGATCATATCAGATATAGAGTACTAAACCATGTAATATGCACAGGTATGAAAAGAGTTACATGCACCGAGATGTAGTCACTCATGTTTCTGTGTCAGGAGCAGATTTTTTCATTAGCGGGAGTGCTGATGGTAAGGCAGGACATATGATGTTTGCACCGAATGTTTTCGTTTCTTGATGCTTGCACCGAGATTTTTTCATTTCTTGATGTTTGCATAATTTACCAAATGTTCTCTTTATTGCCCAGGCCACCTGAAATTTTGGAAGAAAAAGCCTATTGGTATCGAGTTTGCAAAACATTTTAGATCTCATCTTGGACCAATTGAAGGCCTTGCAGTAAGTAGCAATAGACTCTCTGGCAGCAGTACATTCTGCTCCTGTCTATTATCAGCATTATGATCAGAGCAATACATTAGTTTACCTAAATTCCATTGCAGGTTAGTGCTGATGGTATGCTTTGCTGTACGATCTCAAGTGACAAGTCTCTGAAAATATATGACGTAGTGAATTTCGACATGATGTCCATGATACGACTTCCATTCATACCTGGTTGCGTTGAATGGGTATATAAATTAGGGGATGTCAAAGCTAAGCTTGCTGTTAGTGATCGGAACTCCTCTGTTGTGCATATATATGATGCAAAAGCTGGTACAAATGAACCTATCATAACTAAAGAGGTATGTCCAGTAAACCATCTCAAAAGTAAAGGTTCATATGACTTTCGTGCAGTTTTAATGTCATGATAATATGAAGTTTCTACCAGCACTCACATGACCAAATCTCTTATCCTTTTTGTTGTCCTCATCATCAGATACATTTGTGCCCCATCAAGGTCATGAAATACAATCATGTCTTTGATACTGTGATATCAGCAGATGACAAAGGGATCATTGAGTACTGGAGTCCTGCCACTCTTCAGTTCCCAGAGAATGTGTATGTTTTCAAGTTCTTAAAGTAACATACCTTGTATATGGTCCTTTTTAGGGGACAATAAATCGCATTGACTTCAGGGAGCTCAAAAGCCCCAAAATGAGTTTTAGATAGATCCGTTTTGAAGAAATGGTATTACATCACTATTTACGTGATCCAATAACTCATCTTTCCTTTTTGTTAGATTGCCTTTCTGTTTTTTTTTTTGTTTTTTTTGTGGGGGGGGGGGGGTATCAATTTTTAAATTTTAAACATAGAGCATTGTGAAATAGATCCTATATGACCTTTATTAGTAGATCATTTCCGCACTGTATATTTTCCATTGTGGTTTTTAGCATTTATTCACTAGCATAGAGTAGTGGTGAGAAATCAACCATTTATGTTTTTTTAAAATCAGAACCAACCATTTATTTTTTGTTTTACACTAAGGAAATACTATAGATTATTTGATATATAGTTTTTCACACTTTCTTTGCTATATGCAAGAGGTTGTCTCTTGCTCCTAATTGTAATAGTCACCTCTTATACTTATCTTCTTATGTTCTGCCTGCAGGGTAAATTTTAGATTGAAGAGTGATACTAATCTCTTCGAAATTGTGAAATGCAAAACTGCTGTTTCTTCTATAGAGGTATTACAGTAAAACCTTTTGCTGGAAATTATGTGTACTTCTGACCTTATAACTTGAATTGAAAAAGCTTCTTCTGCTATACACATCTCAAGTTAGCTAAGCAGTTTCAGATTTCTCAGTCTTAACAATCAGTAGATAGTCTTGTAAAAGTCTTACCCTTTTCTCTTCTTTATTTCTAGGTAAGCCCTGATGGTAAACAGTTCTCTGTAACTTCACCAGATCGTAGGATTCGTATATTTTGGTTCAGGACAGGTAAACTAAGACGTGTGTATGATGAATCTCTGGAGGTAAGAGATTACTCCTTATGCGTACATACACATGTTTCTTTTACTCTCTTTTTTCTTTTTTCTTTTTTCTTTTTCTTTTGGGTGATAATAAAAAAAAATCCATCTCTTTAGGTGGCACAAGATCTCCAGAAGAGTGATGTTCCTTTATACCGGCTTGAAGCTATTGATTTTGGGCGAAGAATGGCTGTGGAAAAAGAGATTGAGAAAACAGAACATGCACCACAACCTAATGCTGTTTTTGATGAAAGTTCCAACTTCATTATATATGCAACTCTCCTAGGAATTAAAGTAAGAAAATGTTGGACTGTCAAGAATGCAATTATATTGCAATTCTTGGTACTTGTACCATACCAGAGTTATGAAGAAGTTTCATGCTTCTTCGACTTTCATTTCTGATTTTAGGTTATTTTTTCTTTGTATTGTCAGGTTGTAAATCTACATACGAACAGGGTATCTCGTATCCTGGGGAAGGTGGAGAGCAATGACAGGTTTTTAAGAATTGCCTTGTATCAAGGTGATAGAAGTAGTAAAAAAGTAAGAAAAATTCCTGCAGCAGCAGCAAATGCCAATGAAAGCAAGGAGCCCCTGATAGATCCTACTCTACTTTGCTGTGCTTTCAAGAAACATAGAATCTATTTGTTCAGGTATATGTGTAGTACTGAGAATGAGTAGATTTTTATCTTAAACTTTGTTGCTTTTCAATAACTGTTAATTGTATGTTGAACCTGGACCTTCTCCACTGCACTAACCTGCTCAGTCTAGACTTTAGTGCTATGCTAAAGGAAACATGTTAACAGTTTTATCCAAAGTAGTCCATGTATTTTATGTTGGCTATCTCTGTAAGATTCACACACAGTAGGAATCGTGCTGATAGATGCTTAAATATTGAATTTTCTACTAGAATCAGGATTTAAAGCAGTTTGAAAAAATCACGACTAATGAGAAAGTTTGAAAGCACAGTTGCCTGCTGTACTCTTCACTCCTGGATGATTTAGTTTGATGTTCCATACTTGCATAAAATGATAAAAATAGGCAGTCTTGTCATCTCATCCTTTATGAAAACCAGATTTCTTTGTTTATACTTATGCATCACGACAGCTCATGACTTGCTCTATAACAGTCAGAGAGAACCTGAGGAACCTGATGATCCTACCAAGGGAAGAGATGTCTTTAATGAAAAGCCATCTGCCGATGAACTTTTGGCTGTATCTGACATAGGGAAGTCTGTCACTACATCCCTTCCAGATAATGTGGTGAGTTATAGTTTTATTTGCATTTATCAGATAAATAGAAAATTCCGGATAGGTTTAAGATGGATATCCTTTTCCATGAGTTCATGGGAACAAAACTCTTTATGAGCTACAATGATTGGTATTGTTTTGTGGAAATGTTTTAAGTAAGATATCTTTCTTTCTTTCTTTCTTTCTTTCTTTTTTTTTTTTTTTTTTTTTTTTTTCTTTTTTTTTTTTTTTTTTTTTTTTTTTTTTTTTTTTTTTTGAGAAGGAGGTTTTAAGTAAGATTTCTTTTGTGCTGCACTGCATATAAACCAAGTGAATGGATCCTGAGTAATGGATTTACTTTCTTCTACATCTGGTTTCTGATTCCTGATCAATTAATGAATGAGTTGAAATGCTAGCATGTTACGAAACTGCAACGTTGAGAATGGTCTTCATATAATAGGAAATGAGATGGGCAAAGCCTGTGTGTGCTCTTGGCAGTCTTTCTAACTAAAGAATAACAGTTCTTGTTTCCGCATTATTTGTGGTATAGCTTAAAAGATCATAGTTTTTCCAATACTACTACGCTTAGAGGCCCTTCGTTTTTTCTCTGTGCTTATCCTAAAAAATGGACACAAATTTTGCTGATTCTTTCTTTTACTCTGACCTAGGTCCTGCATACCAGTATGGGTGACATTCACATGAAGCTATACCCTGAAGAGTGTCCAAAAACTGTGGAGAACTTTACAACACACTGCAGGAACGGATACTATGACAATTTGATATTTCATCGTGTCATCAGAGGCTTTATGGTTCAGACAGGAGATCCATTAGGAGATGGCACGGGTGGCCAATCTATTTGGGGAAGGGAGTTTGAAGATGAATTCCATAAAAGGTATCTTCTGTAGATGCAGATCTTATACATAAATACATTATAGGACATGCTTTAATTTTTGGTTCTTACTTTATTTCCTCGACTTCGTACTTTCTTGATATGTCATGTTAGAGTGGCAATACTTTTGATGATGATGCTTATGCAGCTTTGAAATAATGAACATGGTGGGATGCGAGAACAGGAAGTCTAAAGGTTTTATCATTATAGAACATTTTTTCCATTCGGGTGTAAAATGTATTAGGTTTAGTCGACCACATGTCATTGCTTTGAGCATCAGTCGGTTTTACGTGATCTGCACCAATCAATGTGTGCATAAGAACCCAATGGAAATGGTAGGAGAACGGAAGTACCCAATTTGTGGAGTAAATGGATCCATAGTAACAGTACAGTCTAATTTATTCCTGTTCTTTCAATTGCTGCTGCTTTTGTTGCAGATAATGCAATAGAAGATTGCCAATACATAGTTTTTAAACTAGGGTTGATAAATGGCCAAAACCAAAATCGGTTTTGCTTTCCTGCTTTAATTGACTGTTGACCATGATTTCATCAGTATTTGGATTTTGAAATTTTCAGTTGCAAGTAATTGTATTGTTATTCTGCCTGGCAACAGTGGTGGAACTTTCGTGAATTTAACTATTAAAAGACCCAGCAATCCCATCCCATCCACACCCCCCCCCCCCAAAAAAAAAAAAAAAAACCAAAGAGAATGATCTTTTCCTTTCTTAGCTTTTGATTTTAACATAAAATTCTAATGGTTATGATTATGAAAGCAACTAATCAAGTTTATTGAGAAGCCTGTACTCCATTCATGGAGCCACCAAGTGTACCTTTGGGAGCGAAGCATAATACTCTTGTATATTTAACATTTGGGGTAGTTTTCTTCCTTGCTCGACTCTGGAGATTGTTTGTGCTTCCTTTGTTGATTCTTGTAAAAGTTTTCTTTCTAGGTTCTAGGAAGTGGAGCTTAGTTATTGCCTGAAATAACAGCTCGCACCACCTCATTTGAATTTAACTTGATCTCCGACATACAGCTGATAACACATTTTCTAGTTTATGCTTCAATAAGTAAAGTTAATCTGAACAATTATATTGGTCTGTGCAGCCTGCGACATGATAGACCCTTCACTGTCTCGATGGCTAATGCTGGAGCAAACACCAATGGCTCTCAATTCTTCATAACAACTGTTGCCACTCCGTGGTTGGACAATAAGCACACAGTTTTTGGCAGAGTAGTAAAAGGAATGGACGTTGTACAGGTACTGGCTTCTAATTCCTCCCCCAGTCTGCTATGGATTGATTACTGAATGAATATTAGACCTGACTCAGATCTTCGACTCTGTTTAGCTGTATTTCTAGTTATTTACCAGAAAGTTTGTGAATATGCTATGGTTCCAATTTAAATGATAATTGTTGCAGTGTGTATTATGTGGTATTTAGTGTATGACTACTGCTTGGGACCTTATTCAGGATTTCTGTTTTTTCCTTTTGGATTATGGCAGTCGATAGAGAAAGTGAAGACCGACAAAAATGACAAACCATACCAGGACGTAAAAATATTGAATGTGACAGTTCCAAAGTCTTAAATGGGTTCTTGTTGCGGCTGTGCTCCATCATGGAAGGTATACAACTACTTATTCTGGATCATTGGATGGGTTAAAACAACTTATGGCGGAATCTATTGTCAGTCCTCGTCGGACCCTGATCTGACATGTAGTTTGTATAACTTTTGACTAGTGGTTCCTCAAATTTATTTTACCATCCACTCTTCGCCTTTTGAGTTTTTTTGTTCTTCTTTTGGGGAAAGTTAATCACCATTCATGTTTTCATCAAATCGGGCCTCTGAGAGGTTGAACTTTGCTTCACTCGTGTTGAAAGGATATTAGCAAAACCTGTCCGCTAATCCGGTACCTGAGCCACCATTTTCCATTCCAGATTCATTACTGGGACAGGAAGGAGTTTTGTATCAACGTTTTTGCTGATGTGGCTGATAATCTGTGGAGTTAATAGCTAGGTTTGCGGTACAAATGAAGATTGCATATTGTTATGTACTCTCTCGACTGTGTTGCAAAGTCTCACCTATTTTACTAGTGATGTCCTGAATTGATAAAAAAAAATCGTGACTCTCCATTCCGTTAATTAACCTTGTGAACTTGGGTACATCAGTACGTCCAAGTATAGACCCTTTTGATGTGTCATCGGATATTTGATTGTAGCTGTACAAGTATTTTTAGTTCTTTCATTAACTGCTGTAAGTTTAGTTTTTAAGAGGTGAAGTCGCTTCTATTATTCATCTTGCAGACTACTTTTTAAAGTTCCACGAACTATTTCCAATTCGATTAGATTTGAAGTCGTTAACTTTTCCTAAACGCGTACGTCCTAATTTTGCCAAAATGGATCCCTCGGTAATATCTAAACATCAAACGCACAAATTACATCCGAGGCATATTGACATCGACTCTATCAAATTGTGAGCATTATGCCTATAGATGTTCTGTCTGCTTAAGTTTTCGCCCATGGATGTAGGCTGTCCGTTTTACTTCCTCGTGCGCATGGATTTCCTATGAATCCAATACAATGCTTCAGTCAATACAATACAATGCAATTAATTATACTAGGTTTATAGACAATTTCCCATAATACCATATCAGATTTTGCGGTACAAAGATTATATGTAGGTATGGCAATGGGGCGGGGCGGGTTAAAACAATTTTTTAAAATTTTAAAGCGGGGCGAGTTGTGGGTTTAATGCGGGACAACTTTGAATTTTATCTTTTTTGAACAACTGCAATTTCATATTTTTCTTCACTAGCACGAATACAATTTTGATTTATAATTAACCAATTTGCATAAGTCTCACAAAAATAAAATTACAAAAGTCAATATATCGTATTAGTAATAGGAAATGATAATAACCCATTTATTTTGAAAGATCATATACATTATTACAAAAGGTAAAGATATTCCCTGCTATGACGCATTACAAGGAATGCCGGTGTAATGAACATGTTTTTAAAAAACCAATGATTGAAAATAGAAACAAAACACGAAATTAGAAGAGAAAAAAAGAAGAAGAAAATTAAGCGGAGCAGGGCGGGGCGGGTCCAAGTGGGGCAGGGCGGGTTAAAAACTGAAAAAATAACTAGGCAGAGCAGGTTGACATTTTTGTGAGTTTTACCAAACCCGCCCCGCCCCATTACCATCCCTAATTATATGTTGCAAATTAACATACCCTTTGCAGTGTAAATGCCACAAACACAAGTTCTTTAACGTTACCGCTTGTAGGCTGTAGCCTGAGTTTCAACTAATTTAACACTTTGCACGAAAACTTCCTATAATGGATTCAGAATTGGAAGTTGTAATGACTTAAACAGGCAACAAATATATCAAGCTAAAGGGTGCAAACAAATCCAACAATATTATAATTTCAAATTGCCTCGCAAAATTTAGGTTCTTCAGCTAAACTACAAACAAAATCAGTAAGTTGACAAAAGGACTTCTAGAATAAACTCAAGATAACTGGAGAACGGGACATTCATACAGAGGCTGCTGTTGCATTCCTCTAATCAAAGAGACTGAATCCCATGTCCTGCAATTTCAAAAACAGACAATCAAGTTAGCAGATATACAAGTAGTTAAGCAAGAAACATTATCCAGTGCAGAAGGAAGGCAAGGCTCCTAGACTCGAGAGTATCTTACATCATCAGATTCTTCTTTCTCTTCTTTCTTCTCCTCTTTCTTCTCAGCAGCTGGTGCGGCAGCGGCAGCGGCACCAGCAGGTGCAGCAACTGCAACACCACCACCACCACCACCGCAAGGTACTGAAGCCAATTTTTCTCTGCCAGCAGCAATCAGCTCAGTGATATCCTTGCCCTCTACTTGAGACAAGAGGAGATCAACCCTATCATCATCAGCCTCAGCTCCAACTGCAGCACAATTTTGAATATGAGAATTCATAACAAAAGAGTCCCCAACATAAAATATACAAAGACCGTACAGTAATCAAGTCAACAAGAAGAAGACATTCTTATCAATTCAAGATAACTTTAAAAAGCCAAGCAATACAAAAGATCAAGTAATCTGCCTAGTTATTTGCACTACCGAGTCAAAAAACTTGATCCAACCTCAAGTTTAATAGCAAGGTGCTTTATAGCAATAACTTTATAATATTAATTAACTGTCCCGCAAACTCTGTACTCTTTTTCCAGACTATCAAAAAAGCAATTAGTAGCATGTATGAGAGCTGAATCATATTTTTTGCAGGCAAAAAATTATAAAAATAAAATAAAATACATTATTTCATTAGACATGTACCAGTCTCTAAAACACATCAATGAATAAACCAATTACATACAAGCACATATATCATTCAGAAACTGTATGCACTAAATCAGAAATAACAGAAGAAGCTATGAGTACAGAGAAGGAAATCCTCATTATGGAGTGACAGCGTGATAACATTTAACCAGTTATTATAGCATACATCGAAACACACGTATCAACTATATGAACACAAAATGAAATGGGTATGCATTAAAATCAGTAAAAACAAAATCCAATCAAGGATCAACTTTTTATACTGGAGCTAAAGATTATTACGTCATTTTACTTGTTCATTTAGCGTAAATCAAACATTTATCAGCTATCTTGAAAGGGAAATGAAATAGGTATACACTAAATTACAACAAAAAATAACTATGAATAACAAAAATTCATAAACCTGCATTAATACACCTCATTTTCGCCCACATTAACTATTTTTTTTAAGGCAAAAAGATTAAAGAGGTGAAAAAAGGGAATACCGGAAGCAAGGATTTTCTTCAAATCAGCAGCAGATGGGGAGGCATTACCACCCAACACGGCCAACAAGAAAGCGGCGATTACCTTCATTTTCTTCTCTATAAAATCCACACAAAGAAAACAATAGATTTTCAGATATAATACGAGATTAAATCAGAAGAAACGAAGAATTAAAGAAAGAAATGTGAAAACAAAGAGATTACCTTGAGAGATTTGGAAGCTAAGAAAATGCCTTCAAATGGTGGGTCTTGGCCTAGGGCTGCTCTTTAACGAGTTACAAAGAAGAAGAAATTGGGGAATGCTATGTATATATAGTTAGGGCTTCTCGCCTTGCTACGGGGAGTGACCAATAGAGATTAGATCTCCACCGTTCATTTATACCCTTGGTTTTTGCTCAACGTCTAAGTTTATTTTGGCCTAGAGAAAAGAAGTTGGGATTTCTTTTTCTTTTTCTTTTTTTTTCCAGTGAAATTAATTTTGATCTAGTCAATTTGGTGTGAGAAGAATCGTTTTTGAGGGTTAAAAGTCTAGCTACAACCACTTTTTAACATTTTCCTTCTCACAAAATCAGCTACTAAGCAAGTGTATATTTTCAAATTTGTTTTGAAAAATCTGATTTGAGTGAAGTTTGGTTTGAAAATGAAAATGTGTTTCGGACATAAGGTTTCAAAATATATTTTACTTTTTAAAAAAAAAACATGATACATGACTTATACCCACAAGTTCTAAAAATTATCATAAATACCAACGGTACCTTTATCATTAACATTCATTATATCATCGCAAAACCATAGTCCTGAACATAAATAGATATGGTACAAAGTTATTATTTATATAATGAACTACATAATACGCTATCAAATGACCGAGAAGAAAGCAACATTGTTACAAAATAATAAATGATGGGCTCTTTTATAAAATACAAAAGTTTGGGGCAATTTTTAAAAAAATGTAATAGTGATATTTTGGGCCAAACCCAGTTGTTGAGCTAGTTTTGGGTTTTGGGATTTTGCTAAAATGTAGATAAAATCCATGGTCAAACATGTATTTGTCAAAAAAATCCCAAATATATTTTGGCACAAATCTATGGCCAAACGGGTCTTAAACCATGGGAAATACTTACTCGGATTCTGTATTTTTCTATTTTCTAATTCGAACTTGATTTTTGCATCAAATCATATGAATTATTTTAATTAAATAAGTTAAGAATATATATACATTAATTAATTGTGACCAAGTGATAACAATGTAAATAGACGATGTGTATTGGATCAATTAATTCGATGTAAACACTTGCAACAAGTGCACCTTGGCCTTTTGCCGCCTTGGGAATGGATGTCATTGGACCAATCGAGTCTGCCGCTTCAAACGGGCACAGGTTCATCCTAGTGGCCATAGACTACTTCACGAAATGGGTTGAAATTGCATCTTACAAAGTTGTAACCAAGAAAGTCGTCGCAGATTTCGTCAGAGACCGTATTATTTGTCGATTCGGGGTTCCTAAATCCATCATCACTAACAATGCCATCAATCTAAACAGTGATCTAATGAAAGCCATGTGTGAAACCTTCAAAATCAAGCACAAAAACTCCACAGCATATCGACCCCAAATGAATGGAGTCTTGGAGGCCGCCAACAAGAACATTAAGAAATTAAGGAAGAAGGTAGAGAATCACAAGCAATGGCACGAGAAGTTACCATTTGCCTTATTGGGATACCGTATCATAATCCGCACGTCAATTGGGCCAACTCCTTACTTATTGGCCCCCGCCAAGGTAGAAAATCCTTCTTTGAGAATTATACAAGAAGCTGAACTCGGTGACGTAGAATGGATAAGGAGTCGCTATGAGCCATTATCCCTCATAGATGGGAAGATAATGAATGCGGTGAGTCATGGTTAGCTTTATCATAACAGAATGTCCAGATCTTTCAACAAAAGGGTCAAACCTAGACAGTTCACACCTGGGCACCTGGTGCTGAAACGGATATTTCCACATCAGGATGAAGCCAAAGGAAAATTCTCACCCAACTGGCAAGGGCCTTACATGGTTCACAGGGTACTAACAGGAGGAGCGTTATACTCGCAGAAATGGATGGAGAAATTTGGCCAAAGCCTATCAACTCAGACGCAGTCAAAAGATACTATGTTTAGATTGTTTACATTTTTTCATCTGATGTAATTGAACTACGCTTGACCTGATTCTCGTTTAAGAGGGGATACGTAGGCAGCCTTGTGGGTTCAGTCACAATACAATAAAAAATTTATTTTCCCCGTAATCGGAATCTGGGGCAGAATTTTAAGGAGGGGCCTCAAAATTCCAAAGCAAGTTCAGCCAACGACACCGTATGTGATTCGTCTAGATAACTAGGGCAGAATTTTGAGGAGGACCATCAAAATTCTATGGCAAGAAGGTCACGATGTCTCTAACAATGTCACAGTTACTGGATCATCTAATTAATTTTTAAAATTGCATATTACTGTATTTTGAATAACTATGCATGCATATTTTTTGAAAACTTTATTTTTAGCCAAATGCTACCCATGGTAACTCGAATAGGACTCCAATGTGGAGCGGAGCAAAGCAAGCAGACAAAGGCACGAACCAACCTCCCCCGCAAACTCATGATTTTTCTTTGAATATAGTAGCAAGAGATAGTCGCCAGTACGAGCGCACTTCAGAATCGTTGTCTTCACAACAGCAAAGCTACCGAACTCATCTCCAGCTAAGAAATACTCCGCCATCACTTATCATTTATTCATTGCATAAGATTAAGCATTGTCTCAACCTTGCATGAGGCTAAGCCCTGCCTCCTCAATTGCATAAGGTTAAGCATTGCCTTCCCCTGCATGAGACTAAGCATTGTCTCAAATCTCGCAAGAGGCTAAGCCCCGCCTCCTTAACTGCATAAGTCTAAGCTCTGCCTTCTCATTGCATAAGACTAAGCATTGTCTCCTATCTTGCATAAGGCTAAGCCCTGCCTCCTTAACTCCATAAGGCTAAGTTATGCCTTCTCATTGCATGAGACTAAGCACTGTCTCCCATCTTGCATGAGGCTAAGCCTTGCCTCCTTAACTGCATAAGTCTAAGCATTGCCTTCTCATTGCATGAGACTAAGAGTTGTCTCCCATCTTGATGAGGCTAAGCCATGCCTCCTTAACTACATAAGGCCAAGCATTGCCTTCTCATTGCCTGAGACTAAGCACTGTCTCCCATCTTTCATGAGGCTAAGCCCTGCCTCCTCAACTACATAAGGCTAAGCATTGTCTTCCATTTGCATGAGACTAAGCATTGGATCAAAACTTGCATGAGGCTAAGCCCTGCCTCCTCAACTGCATAAGGCTAATAATTGCCTTCTCATTGCACGAGGCTAAGCATTGTCTCTCCTTGCATAACCGCAAATGTTGCTCTGCTCCCAAACCTTGCATTATTCTCTTCTCTCGGGACTAAGCTCTACTACCAAATCTACACAAGAATAAGCTCTGTCTTGTTTTATCTCAAGCATTATGTCTCTGCATCTCATGGGCTAATACATAGCCAATTTGTCCAAAGGCGTCATAGTCCGAAGGCATCATCCTCATAGTCAGAAGACACCATGCCACGCCCTGAGGATCTCTTAATCTTGCATATCATTATTGAAAGGAACCATGGTTCAGAGGCACCATATTCATAACCCGAGAACATGATTTCATGGCTTGCGAATCCTTTACCGCACAATTCATGGCCCGGGACGTCATGGTCTAAGAACATCATCCTCACCGTCCAAGGACGATATCCAATGTCCAAAGGGAATTTGCATCATGTTTAAATTTATGCGATAATCTATATGCATGCATCATATTTTGAGTTTGCATGTGATCCGGGAGGTAACCGTTCTCATAATGGGAGCAATCTTCGCTCCAGTTTTGTCACGACCCCAAATCCTAACAGGACGTGATGGCGCCTATCGTGGTACTAGGCTAGCCAACCATCACATAACTACTCATTTGTTCTATTCTAATATTTCAAAAATCAATAATAAGCAGCAAACAGAGTATAAAATAATTTCCTAAAGTCTTTACGCCTCAATAATAATCTAACAGTCTAAACAATTCTCCCAAGACTGGAGTCAACCGATCACGAGCATTTAAGAAATAACAAACTCTGCTAATGTATTAAGTAATGTCTATGAAATAAATACTAATACTTATTAAAGGAAGGGAAATGGAGAAGTTGTGGACGCTGGACAGCTACCCCGAAATCCCGTAAACTGCTGATAACGAACTCGGACGACTACTGCTCCGAACCAGTACCTGGATCTGCACACAGAGGTGCAGAGAGTAATGATGAGTACGCCAACACAGTAGTAATGAAAAAAAATCACAGTCTGAAGTATACGAAACACACAACACAAAACACCAATCCACAAAACAGTAAAACATCATGTCTCCATAAAGTATACATCAAATACATAAGTTCGAAAACCAGTTTTCAGAAAATCCTTTGAAATAAGTGTATTTTCAATATATCTTAGTAAAACTCTCAGTAATATCAGTTTGAAAAATGAAGTGAATCATAGTCAAAACTTAGTAAAATATCATCATAAAACTGCCCCTCGGGCCATAATCATCACTCGTAACAATTTCCCTCAGCACCTCACCATCACTCAGTATCAGCTCCGCGGGCAACCTCACTGTCACTCATGCCTCCCAATCACTCATCACTCGGCACTCGCACTCAGTAGGTACATGCGCTCACTATGGTGTGTACAGACTCTGGAGGGGCTCCTAAAGCCCAAGCGCTATAAACAAGCCACATCATGTCATAAATCACTCTCAGGCACTCGGTCTCTCTCATATCATAACATCCTCACAACATTGGCCCTCGGCCTCACTCAGTCAGACACTCTCAGCATGCCACTCGGGCCATGAATAAAACGGGGTTCTCGACCCAAAATAGTATTTCATTTCAATAAATAGTAATATCATCAAATAGGAGTGTCAACAATTTTACAAGAAAGTCTGAGTGTAAAATCATAGTTTCAAAGTAGTGAGAATATCGGTAAAATAGCCCCCAAGGGGTTAAAACAGATCGGCACTAGGCCCCAAACATTGCTTACAGCCCAAGTATAACAAAACATAGTAGTACTATAGAGAATAAGCCTTAAAAGCGGTTTCGCAACTCAATAGTTGCCTAAAAAGGTACATTTTTTCAAATTCCCAATTCGTGCACGCCCCACACTCGTCATCCAGTGTGAGCGTCACTCCAAATCCGTGAAAGGATATAAAGACCGGGGTTTCATACCCTTAAGTAGGGGTGGTCATTCGGTACTTCAGTTCGGTATTTAAGAATTTCGGTTCGGTTCATCAATTGTGTATACCAAATACCATACCAAAATATTTCGGTACGGTTCGGTATTTCTTATTTCGGTTCGGTACGGTTTCAGTGTAAACCAAATCTATGTTACGAGGCTTCTGCTTATTCAAATCTGTAGCTCTTCGACTTTTGAAACCAATACAATTTGTATTAAACTAAAAAGGGTCAGTGAATCTGTTTGTTAAATGGTCTTTATCGAAATAATGCTTAGCTAATATTCAAATTGAATAGAAGTAACTATCTTACTTTTTAATTTAAAGTTTGCAAAATAAGTCATCGAAAAGGAAACCTTTTTGTCACGACCCGAAATCCCACCTCTCAGGTCGTGACTGCGTCTAACGTTGAACCCGCTAGACAAGCCAACGTACACAACACCTTGACATTTTTAAGACAACTTAACAGTAATAAAGCAATTATCTTTCAAACCTTTACTGAAATAACCAAAACCACTTCAAAAGTTCTACAACAGAAATGTAATAATACTCCAAAAACGCATAATGAAATGATAAAGATAACAACATCGCAAAATCCCAAAACCGGGGTGTCACAACCTCAGGACTGTCTATAACAATGCTAAATACAAGTCTGAAAAGAAATACAATATTGTCTTTAGAACGGAAAGAGAATTAAGACAATAGGGTACTAATAGCAGGAGAGGCTCCAAGGCCCACAAACGCCAGTGGTATACCTCGAAGCTCGATGTGGACTGAAGGTGACTCCCTCAGAGCGGTCCACGTGGTCCGGAAATGGAATCTGCACAACATAGAGAAGTGCAGTGTAGTATCAGTACAACCAACCCCATGTACTGAGTAAGTGCTGAGCCTAACCTCAGTCGAAGTAGTGACGAGGCTAGACTTAGCAAATAACGTTCACATGTCCTATTCTACAACACAAAATACAGATAACAAAGCGAGGAAGAATAACAGTCATATACGGGGAACGGGAGCAGATAAAGGGAAAAACAATAAGATAGAGAAGTTAATTAACACCAAGTAAGAAAAGAAACAATTCACCGAAAACTGATAAGGTATGAATGACATGTCTGAATGATAACAATGGCACGGCATCACCCTTCGTGCTTTTACTCTCTTCCTCACCAATGCTATGTATGTTGTAATCAATGTAATCATGGCATGGAATTAACCTTCGTGCTTGCAATAAATGTAAACATGGCACGACATCACCCTTCGTGCTTTACTCTCTTCCTCACATTGCAATAAGTAAATAATGAGTGATATGAATGAATGGCATGGCATCACCCTTCGTGCTTTACTCTCCTCCTCACATTGCAATAAATAAATAATGGATGATATGATTGAATGGCACGGCATCACCCTTCGTGCTTTACTCTCTTCCTCACATTGCAATAAATAAATAATGAATGATATGAATGAATGGCACGGCATCACCCTTCGTGTTTTACTCTCTTCCTCACCCAAGTAAAATCAACAATAAATAACAACTTGGCAAGGAAATCAAATACTGAACTCTCAATTCATAACCACCCGACATGGGAAATAACAACTAAAATCAACACATTTGCCCGACAAGGGTCTCAACTATAGCCAATTCCTTACGAGTACATAACTTAAAGATTTGGGTCCTCCACTAGGACATCACAACACAATTCTTAATCATGTAGGTCTCCACGGTTAAACACTTTTCCAAATGAACTACTTCATAACACAATATTCATTGAGGTAATAACAAATAATTAAGCAAAACGGACTCACGAGCATACTTGACACATAATGCATAGGTACTCGTCACCTCACCTATGCATTGGACATGATGAAACACATAGCACATAGGGCACAAAACCTATTCCCTCACCAAAGTTAGGCAAGACACTTACCTCGGTCCAAAGTATAGCAATCAACCCTCTAAGACCGTCTTTCCTTTATAATCCGACTCCGAAACAACAATATTTAGGCATGATTAATTCAATAATATAAATAAAGACTCAATAACACAATCCCATAGCCTAGATATTCAATTTCTAGCATTCTTCCAAAAATACCAAAATTCGACCCCGGGCCCGCTTGGTCCAAACACGAGGCTCAGACCAAAACCCGATCACCCATAATTCCACGAGTTAAAATATATAATTTGTTTTGAAATACGACCCCAAATTGGGGTTGAATTACCCAAAATTCCCAAAAACCTAACTCTACCCAAAACCCCTAATTTCTACTTTGATTTTAGGATTTTAGGCCTAGATTCTAGTGATTATGGAAGAAAAGTGGGAGAAATAGGAGTCAAAATCACTTACCCAAGAGCTATGGAGGAAGGATTGGCTTGGAGGCCTTCAATGGAGGTTGGAGAGGAAAGAAAAAGGTGAAGAATGGTAAAATCCCGTAATAGCATTTTGTTTTTGACTTAAGGAATTAACTGGGCGTTTTTGTTCATCGCGATCGCAAGAAAAGGGCTGCGATCGCGGAGAGCCTGGTCCTAACTCACTGCGATCGCAGAAGAGGAGTCGTGATCGTGGAATATAGCTTAGCTGACCCTATGCGATCGCAGGAAGAGGTTTGTGATCGCGGAACACTGGGACGTCACACTATGCGATCGCGGGTCAAAGGGATGCGATCGCAGAAAGGAACTGGACAGACCTCTACGATCGCGGAGCAAGGGCTGCGATCACAAAGAAGAAAACACCAGACACCAGAAACCAGTCCAAAACACTAGATTTTTTTGACTCTTTAACACCCCGTTAGCTACCCGAAACTCACCCGAGCCCTCGGGTCTCAAAACAAAAAACACACACGACTCCCAAAATATCCTACGAACTTATTCAAGCATTTAAATCACCAAAATATCATCAAAACCATCGAATCAAACCTCAAAACTCTTAGAATTTTCTTAAAACCTCATAAAGCTTAATTTTCCCAATTTTAATCTGAATCACGTCGTTCCAAGTCCGTTTTACACCAAATTTCACAGATAAGACAATTAACATATAATAAACCTGTTCCGGGCTCCGGAACCATAATACGGTCCCTGTAACACGATTTTCACTTAATTATTCATTTTCAAAATCCTTTATTATTTTCAGAAAACAATTTTCTTTAAAAATTCATTTCTCGGGCTTGGGACCTCGGAATTCGATTCCGGGCATACGCCCAAGTCCCATATTTTCCTACGGACCCTCCGGGACCGTCAAATCACGGGTCCGGGTCCGTTTACCAAAAATATTGACCAAAGTCAACTTTATTCTTTTAATTATCATAAAATTCCATTTTCATCAAATTTCAACATATAGACTTCCCCGCTACACGCCCGGGCTGCGCACGCATATCGAGGTGAGATTAATAGAGGCTTTCGGGGCCTCGGAACACATATTTAGCTAGAATTACCTAGTATGACCTTTCGGGTCATCACAATCTCCACCTCTAAAACAAACGTTCGTCCTCGAACGGACATAGAAAAGTACTTGAGTCTGAGAAAAGATGGGCATAACGACTCCTCACATCAGACTCGGACTCCCAAGTAGCTGCCTCGGCAGGCTGACCCCTCCACTGAACACGGACCGAAGGATAACTCTTCGACCTCAACTGGCGAACCTGCCTATCTAATATAGCTACCGGCTCCTCCTCATAAGTCAAATCCTTGTCCAACTGGACACCGCTGAAGTCAAGAACATGAGATGGATCTGTAACATACCTCCGGAGCATGGATACATGAAACACTGAATGCACTGCTGATAAATGCGGTGGCAAGGCAAGTCTATAGGCCACCTCTCCTACCTTATCCAAAATCTCAAATGGGCCGATATACCTAGGGCTCAACTTGCCCTTCTTTCCGAATCTCATCACGCCCTTCATAGGCGACACTCGAAGGAACACCTGGTCTCCTACCATGAAAGCCAAATCTCGAACTCTACGATCTGCATAACTCTTTTGCCTGGACTGAGCTGTACGAAGCCTATCCTGAATAATCTTCACCTTATCCAAGGTATCCCGGAATAACTCAGAACCCAATAACCTAGCCTCTCCGGGATCGAACCATCCAATTGGAGACCGACATCTCCTACCATACAACGCCTCATACAGAGCCATCTGAATACTCGATTGGTAACTGTTGTTGTAGGCAAACTTTGCTAAAGACAAGAACTGATCCCATGATCCACCAAAATCAATAACACAAGCCCGCAACATATCCTCCAAAATCTGAATAGTACGCTCGGACTGTCCGTCCGTCTGAGGATGAAATGTTGTGCTCAACTCAATCTGTGTGCCCAACTCTCGCTGAAATACTCTACAGAAATGGGAGGTGAACTGAGTACCTCGGTCTGATATGGTAGATAAGGGCACGCCATGCAATTTGACAATCTCTCTCATGTAGATCTTTGCCAACTTCTCCGCTGAATATGAAACTGACACATGAATGAAATGTGCTAACTTGGTCAGCCTATCCACAACAACCCACACTGCATCAACCATCCTCTGAGTCCGTGGAAGCCCAACTACAAAATCCATCGTGATACGCTCCCACTTCCAC
>MDKH01182341.1:0-19658 GCA_005239495.1 Nicotiana undulata | reverse complement strand
AACATGAGGAATAAGGGTGATATGTGAGAAGTAATAAGGGTGGAATGTGATTGTACGGTGGGACCGGGTTGCGCGCCGCAACAAAATGTAATAAGGCTGAAATATGATGGTCCGGTGGGATCGGGTTGCACGCCGCAACAGGAAGTAAGAAGGGTGGATTTTTGAGAAGGAATAAGGGTGGAATGTGACTGTGTTGAAATAAGAATCTATGAAACTCTCAATTGTGTTTGTTTCTGTATCTGTGCACTATTTGTTGGTTCCTTTAACTGTCTCCTATCTGTGTATTGTTTGATTTTACTTAGAGTAGAGTTTGTTCATACATACTAGTACTATTCAACGGTACTAACGTCCCTTTTGCCGGGGGCGCTACATCTTTTATATGGATGTAGGTGGTTCTATAGAAGGTAGCTCAGCCCGCCGTTAGTGGTGCCTCCTCGTCATCTTTTCAGCAGTTCTGGTGAACCCTATTTCCTCTCGGGGTCGTGTGTGGACTATATCATTCTCTTTTGCTTATGTTGTAAAAGGTATAGCCGGGGCCTTATTGCCGGCAAGTTTATGTAAAACTCTTAGTACTCTAGAGGCTCCGTAGGCACTGTGTGGGTTATATATATACGTATATTTTGGGCGGTAGTTGTACTTACTCGTAATTGTGGATCGCATCGGAAATGCTGCATGTAACTTGTATGTTTTGGATTATCAATTGTTGAAAGTTAAAAGAGGAAAATGAATTTATGTTGTAAATCGTACTTTGAATCTAAATTGGCTAATTCATATGGAACAATGTATATTATGAACACGGGGTAATGCGTTGGGTAGAAAAGGCAATCCAGGTCCGCTTGACTAGGTTCATCCGATTAGACGCTGATCTCGTCCCTCGGTTTTGGGGCGTGACAAACTTGGTATCAGAGCCTAAGGTTTTAAAAGTGTCCTAGGATGTCTCGGAGTTGTGTCTAGTAGAGCCCTTCTTATCGGTGTGTTGTCGACCACATCTATAATTAGGGGGCTACATGGACATTTAGGAAAGTACCCTTTTATTGCTATTCTATGTCGTGCGATGTGGTGAAAGGTGAGGTTGTCTATATCTAACTCGTGCGATGTCCCAATTTTCAATAAATGGCGCCTAAGAAGAGAGCTCACTCGGCCTAGAGGCCAATGCCACCCCAAGTGTGGCCATAAATTCCTTATCTGACGGTGCGGGTGAGAATGATTCCCCGACCCTGAATCTTCCTGACCCTTCCATTCCAGGCCAAAATGTCCCAATTCCTGCTCCAGCGGAGGGTGCCACAGTCCCTCTTGTTGATGTTCCTGATCCTTCCTCAGTCCCAGCTTCCGGTCCCGGTATTTCTGATGGGGACCTCAGGGGAGCTATTCAGATATTGACTCAGCTAGTGGCCTCCCAGGCCCAAAGATCACATGCTGCCCCTGCGTCCTCTAGCGAGCAGGGGGATTCTTCGAGTTCCAGAGTCAACCAGTTTCTGCGGTTATCCCCTCCAGAGTTCACAAGCACTGACCCAGAGGCTGATCCTCAGGAGTTTATAGATGAAATGTACAAGACTCTCCGGGTTATGAGGGCTACTGAGACATAGGGAGTTGAGTTAGCTTCCTATCGTCTAAAGGGAGCAGCATATTCATGGTTCGAGATGTGGGAGAGTTCCCGTGGAGAGGGGAACCCTCCGGCGAGGTGGGATGAGTTTGTGGATGCTTTTATGGATCATTTCTTACCTGCCGATACTAGGGAAGCCCGTGCTGCAGAGTTCGAGGTCCTTAAGAAGGGAAACATGAGTGTATGGGAGTACCATATGGAGTTCATGCGTTTGTCCAAGTATGTTACCCACTTGATGCCGACTATGAAGGCCAGAGTTCGTCGGTTTGTTCAGGGACTTGGTCCTTTGGTTGTCAATGAGGCTACTACAGCTTCTTTGCACTCAGACATGAACTATGGGAAGATTGTGGGATTCGCCCAGGCTACGGAGGCTCGGAAATTGAAGATAAGAATGGAGAGAGAGAGCAGTAGTAGGGCCCGGTCAGCGGGCAACCCTAGTAGATCAAGTGGAGGTGTGAGATGAGCCTTTGGGAGAGGGTCATCAGGGCCATCTCAGTCCTATGCTCAGTCCTCGGCCAGCGCATCGCCATCAGGGCACAGTTATCAGCAGGGAGGTCGCTTTGGACCAGGTTCAGACAGCAGGAGGTTCCATCAGTCCGGTCGTTTAGGTGGGAGGTTCCAAAAGCAGCGGAGGGCCCCAAGTGTGGGAGGTTCTATTCTGAGCCTTGTTACCTGGATATCCCAGTATGCTATAGATGCGGAGTGAGGGGACATGTTCAGCGAGATTGTCGTGCGCCCAGTCAGGGCACCGGTAGGGGTACTACTCTGCCATCCAGTTCATCAGCCGCTACATCTTCAACATGCCCTCCAGCTCCAGCAGGGCGCGGTGCATCTAGGGGTAGAGCACGGGGTCAAGGGGGACCCAGTCGGTTCTATGCTTTGAGTGGTCGCAAGAGTGCTGAGGCTTCTCCAGATGTTGCCACAGGTATTCTGACTGTTCAAACACATGATGTTTATGCTCTTATTGATCCCGAATCTTCATTGTCATATGTTACTCCATTTATTGCTTCAAGTTTTGGGATAGAACCCGAACAGCTTCATGAGCCGTTCTCAGTGTCGACTCCGGTTGGTGATTCTATTACGGCCGTGCGAGTCCATATGAATTGTGTTGTCACGGTGTGTGGTCGGGATACCACGGCCGATCTTATTGAGTAAGGAATGATAGATTTTGATGTAATCATGGGGATGGATTGGCTCTACTCGTGCTTTGCTAAACTCGACTGCCGAACAAGAATTATGAGGCTCGAGTTTCCTAATGAACCAGTTATTGAATGGAAAGGGAATGATGTTGTACCGAGGGGTAGGTTTATTTACTATCTTAAGGCCTCCAAGATAATCAGGAAAGGGTGCATCTATCATTTGGTCCGGGTTGCGGACACCACCTTAGAGGTGCCTGCTCCCTAGTCTGTGCCGGTTGTGAATGAGTTTCTTGAAGTATTTTCGGATGAGCTTCCTGGGATTCCACCAGATAGAGAGATCGATTTTCGAGATTGATGTATTGCCAGATACGCAGCCAATATCTATTCCACCTTACAGGATGGAGCCAGCAGAATTGAGAGAGTTAAAAGAACAATTGAAAGATCTATTAGAAAAGGGTTTCATTCGGCCAAGTGTGTCGCCTTGGGGCGCACCGATTCTTTTTGTCAGAAAGAAGGATGGATCGCTTCGGATGTGTATTGATTATCAACAGCTCAACAAGGTCACCGTCAAAAACAAATACCCATTGCCTCGGATAGATGATTTATTCGATCAATTGCAAGGTGCTAGGTTCTTCTCAAAAATTGATTTACGGTCCGGGTATCACCAGTTGAAGATCAAGAACCAGGATATCCCTAAGACCGCCTTCAGGACTCGTTATGGGCACTTTGAATTTCTGGTAATGTCTTTTGGGCTAACCAACACCCCAGCATCTTTTATGGATCTTATGAATCGGGTTTTCAAGTCGTTTCTTGACTCCTTCGTGATAGTCTTCATTGATGACATCCTTGTTTATTCGCGAAGTCGAGAAGATCATATTAATCACTTCAGGGAATTTTTGAAGACTCTTCATCAGCACCAGTTGTATGCAAAGTTTTCAAAATGTGAGTTTTGGCTAGAATCAGTCACCTTTTTGGGCCATGTTGTTTCTAGGGAAGGGATTCGGGTTGATCCCCAAAAGATTACAGCGGTAAAGGATTGGCCTAGGCCAACGACCCCGATAGAGATTCGCAGTTTCTTGGGTCTAGCTGGGTATTATCGGAGGTTCGTGGAGGGATTCTGTACTCTCGCCTCCCCATTGACTAAGTTGACACAGAAATCGGTTAAATTTCAGTGGTCCGATGCTTGTGAAAAGAGCTTTCAGAAATTGAAGTCGAGATTGACTTCGGCGCCAGTGTTGACCTTGCCAGAAGATTCAGAGGGGTTTGTGGTTTATTGTGACGCATCGAGAGTTGGTTTGGGGTGTGTGTTGATGCAATGTGGTAAAGTTATAGTGTATTCTTCAAGGCAGCTCAAGAACCACGAGAAGAATTATCCGACGCATGATTTGGAGCTCGCAGCGGTTGTGTTTACATTGAAAATCTGGCGGCATTATCTTTATGGGGTCCATGTGGACGTGTTCACAAACCACAAGAGTCTTCAGTATTTATTCAAGCAGAAGGAGTTGAACTTAAGGCAGCGGAGGTGGTTAGACTTGCTCAAGGATTATGATATGAATATTTTGTATCATCCAGGGAAGGAGAATGTGGTGGCCGACGCTCTTAGTCGGAAATCCATGGGAAGTTTGGCACATTTTGTAGCCGGTCAGAGGCCTTTGGCTCGGGAGGTTTATCATTTGGCCAGCCTTGGGGTCTATTTTTCAGCCTCAGATGAGGGGAACGTCGTGGTGCGTAATGGAGCAGAATCTTCGCTTGTAACGGAAGTCAAGGGAAAGAAATTCAGGGATCCGGATTTGGAACGGTTGAGGGAAGAAATTTTGAATCACAAGACTTCAGAATTCTCACTCGGCTATGATGACGGTGTCCTGCGGTGTCAACGGAGGTTATGTGTTCCAGATGTGGATGATCTCCGGGAGAGGGTAATGGCAGAGGCTCATAATTCCAGATATTCTGTTCACCCAGGTTCTACGAAAATTCATCGCGATCTCAAGGAGATTTATTGGTGGAATGATATGAAGAGAGGTGTGGCGGACTTTGTGGCTAGGTGTCCGAATTGCCAGCAAGTGAAGGTCGAGCATCAGAGGCCCAGTGGGTTGACGCAGCTTATGGAAATACCGATGTGGAAATGGGAAATGATCAATATGGACTTTGTGGTAGGGTTACCCCGCACTCAGCGCAAGTTCGACTCAATTTGGGTAATAGTGGATCGACTCACAAAGTCGGTGCATTTCTTACCCGTCAAGTCCACCGATACTGCAGAACTGTACGCTCAGTTGTATATCAAAGAAATAGTCAGACTCCATGGCACTCCAGTTTCTATTATCTCGGATCGAGGGGCTTAGTTCACAACTAACTTTTGGAGGAAATTTCAGCAAGGTTTGGGTACTCAGGCAAATCTCCACACAGCTTTCCACCCACAGACAGACGGTCAAGCGAAGCGGACTATTCAGACGCTTGAAGATATGTTGCGAGCTTGTGTATTAGATTTCAAGGGTAGCTGGGATGATCACTTTCCGCTTATAGAGTTTGCTTACAATAACAGTTTCCATGCTAGTATTCAGATGGCTTCATTTAAGGCATTGTACGGTAGGAGGTGTAGGTCTCTGATTGGATGGTTTGAGGTTGGTGAGGCGGAACTGCTAGGACCGGATCTTGTGCACCAAGCTATGGAAAAAGTTAGAGTCATTCAGGAGAGGAGGAAAACTGCTCAGAGTCGTCAGAAATCCTATGCGGACGTTCGTTGCAGAGATTTTGAGTTTCAAGTAGATGATTGGGCATTCTTGAAGGTGTCTCCCATGAAGGGAGTGATGCGGTTTTGGAAGAATGGGAAATTGAACCCTAGGTATGTCGGGCCATATCGGATTGCTCAAAGGATAGGGCAAGTAGCATATAGGCTGGAATTGCCCCCTGAAATGTCACTAGTGCATCCAGTGTTTCATGTGTCCATGCTAAAGAAGGTAATTGGAGATCCAGCTGCCATCGTGCCAGTTGAGACCATTGAGATTAATGAAGAATTATCATATGAAGAGGTTCCGGTTGCTATTCTTGATAGGCAAGTCCGTAGATTGACAAACAAAGAGATTGCTTCTGTTAAAGTATTATGGCGAAGTCAACAAGTCGAGGAAGCCACGTGGGAAGCGGAAAATGAAATGAAAGAAAAATATCCCCATTTGTTTGAATAATTCTAGTAGTGGTCGTGAGAACTGCCATCTCTAAGAAATTATATGTTGTGTCAAATTTTGTGCAAAAGCACCCCCATTCCACCCCTTAATTGCCCTAATATTGTAACTTCTCAAGTTGTGCCATATTTGTGCATATTATGATTATTTGGGTAATGTGCAACTCCTTTAAGTAAGCTAAATTATGTGCAATTCATGTTATAGTTAAATGATATGCAAGTTGTGGTGTTAACTGAATTATGTATAAGCATGTTGAAGTAATTGAATTATATACGATTTGATGAGATGACAGGATTATGTGCAAGTTGTTGGAGTAATTGAAAATGTGTGAAATTGGTTAACAATGTGTTTCGGGGGCTCTCTAACAGGTAGATAGGCCCAATTACAAAGGAAACTCTGGCAAAATTTTTAGAAAATATCGGAGTTAGTGAAAATTGGGGGTTTGCATATTGTGTTGTCAAAATGATTCCCCCGATCCTCATTCGAGGACGAATGATTTTAAGTGGGGAGGATGTAAAGACCCATAAAATTTCATGTCTAAAATAATGCCTGAATAGGTCCCTGTGTTGTTATAACTGTAGAAATTCTTAAAAACGGGCCTTTTTGAAGTAAAGAGTACCCCATGACTTAAAAGATAAAATTTTCCAGAATTGCGCAGATCTGCGATCCACTATGCGATCGCAGATCAGGTATGCGGACCGCATAGTGGTCGCATACCTGGACAGCCTTCTGTCCAATTTGAGGACAGCTATGCGGCCCAAGATGCGATCGCATTTTGGGAATGTGGACCGCATAGCTGTCGCATCCTTGCACCTTCATTTTCGCGGAGGAGGTTATGCGATCGCATAACATGTATGCGGACAACATAATGGTCGAATACCAGGGCAGTCTGGTTCCCCTTTTGTCCCATTTGAGGGACAACTATGCGACAGGAATGCGGACCGCATAGCAGGAATGCGATCGCATTCCTGACCGCATTTCCTGCTTCGGCTCTTTTAATTTCTAATTTTACACCCGACCCCCAGTTTAATAAAACACCCCTCCCCTTCATTTTTAACATCTATCTGAACAAAAGTAGAGAGAAGTGAGAGTGGGTTCTAGAGAGAGAAGTCATCATCTTCCCCAAATTGATTCTTCAAATATCACTCAGGCCCGAAAATTATCGAGTAATCTTCATCTTTTTCACTATAAGAGGTAAGTACCCACCCCATCTCCCCTTTAATTCACAGGTTTTGGTTAAAAATGGAACCCACATGAATTGGTTGTGAAAATAAAAGATAAGACTTGCATGCATGTGAATAAACTTCCATAATCTACTAAAGGGAAACGAGTTTGGGTAATTATTCACAAAAGGGGGGTTAGTAATCTAAGGAGTCACATAACGTTCGATAAAATGCCTAAATGAGTTCAAGTTATGTTCATGGTTCCTAATTCTAAGTGATATATGTCACATTATAGACTAGATTGACGGTGCTAGACGGTTCGGTGAATTGTGATAGATATTAAAAGAGAATTTCGACTCGAGGTATGTATGGCTAACTTTAATCTTTGTAGAGTCACCTTGTTGGTGTCCGAGCATTCGGTATGATTTTCTTGTTGAGTATATGTGAATTGATTGTCCGGCTGTGTTGAGGTGTAAGATTTCATGCTATGATTCTCTTAGTCGATTACCATGTTAATTGAAATTGTGAAAGGTGAGTTCTTTGTGATCACTCTATCATGTGCAAGGTTTGTTAAATGCTTGATTATGTTGGTATGAAAGAATGGTAACGAACCCAAATGTGTGAAAGTATCTAAGTGCTAAGGGTTGTGTAGCAAGTGATGAAAAGGAGTTGTGAATTGATTTAATTGAACTAAATGACCATGGCAATATCGTATATGACTCATTGTTTGGCAAGGTTTATTGTGGCTTGATTTCATACGGATTGTTGGTTGTAATGAATTTATATTCTTGAGATGAAAATCCTTGTGATTGAATTAATGGTTGATGAAGACTATTGTGAACACATGATTGTTTGGTTGTTATGAAATTGTACTCTTGATGATATGAAGCCTTGTGATTGAATTGTGGGCTGTTATTGTTGCTATGAAATGTTATTGTCCGATGGGATCGGGTTGCGCGCCGCAACATGAGGAATAAGGGTGATATGTGAGAAGTAATAAGGGTGGATTGTGATTGTACGGTAGGGTCGGGTTGCGCGCCGCAATAGAATGTAATAAGGCTGAAATGTGATGGTCCGGTGGGATCAGGTTGCACGCCGCAACAGGAAGTAATAAGGGTGGATTTTTGAGAAGCAATAAGGGTGGAATGTGATTGTGTTGAAATAAGAATCTGTGAAACTCTCAATTGTGTTTGTTTCTGTATCTGTGCACTATTTGTTGGTTCCTTTAACTGTCTCCTATCTGTGTATTGTTTGATTTTACTTAGAGTAAAGTTTGTTCATACATACTAGTACTATTCAATGGTACTAACGTCCATTTTTCCGGGGGCGCTACATCTTTTATATGGATGTAGGTGGTTCCATAGAAGGTAGCTCAGCCCGCTGTTAGTGGTGCCTCCTCTTCATCTTTTAAGCAGTTCTGGTGAACCCTATTTCCTCTCGGGGTCGTGTGTGGACTATATCATTCTCTTTTGCTTATGTTGTAAAAGGTATAGCCGGGGTCTTGTTGCCGACAAGTTTATGTAAAACTCCTAGTACTCTTAGAGGCTCCATAGGCACTGTGTGGGTTGTATATATACGTATATTTTGGGCGGTAGTTGTACTTACTCATAATTGTGGATCGCATCGAAAATGCTGAATGTAACTTGTATGTTTTGGATTATCAATTGTTGAAAGTTAAAAGAGGAAAATGAATTTATGTTGTAAATCGTACTTTGAATCTAAATTGACTAATTCATATGGAACAATGTATATTATGAACACGGGGTAATGCGTTGGGTAGAAAAGGCAATCCAGGTCCGCTTGACTAGGTTCATCCGGTTAGGCGCCGGTCTCGTCCCTCGGTTTTGGGACGTGACAGTACTCTTCCCAAGTATAGTCGTATCCCAGACCGAAGGTGGTGCCATGGCTTTGATCTTGATAGGCTTGGAGATCCCTTGAAGGTTCTTGCCGAGCCCTTTGCCAAGCTCGTACCCATTCCAGTTTAGTATACTCTCAATTTTACTATCCCACCATTTGTCCTTCTCGACGGCGTTGACCCGTTCAATGTGGTGGTAAGTTTCTCCACCCAACTTTTTTCTTCCTCCGATCACCAGAATAGTCTGGCGATTGTAAATAGGGTTGCTACCGTCACCATGAATAATCACCTCTTGGTGGTTCCACTCGAACTTAACCGCCTGATGCGGTGTCGATGCTACGACCCCAGCAGCGTGTATCCAGGGTCGTCCGAACAGCAGGTTGTAGGATGTCGGTACGTCTATCACTTGGAAATCTACCTCGAACCACGTCGGTCCCATCTGCAGGTGTAGGCTTATCTCACCAATGGTGGACCTTTGAGATCCATCGAAAGCTTTCACATTTATTGCTCCATCCTTTATCTCATGGATACCTTTAACCAATTTCTTGAGCGTTATCAACGGGAAAATGTTAAGACTGGATCCTCCATCGATCAAGATTCTTGGGATGAAATAATCTTCGCATTGCACGGTGATGTGCAGTGCTCTGTTATGCCCAAATCATTCAGGTGGTAACTCGACCTCATTGAAGGTGATGTTATGACTTTCCAACACCTGGCCCACCATATTGGCCATTTCCCCACTAGTGATGTTTATTGGTACATACGCTTCACTCAATACCTTCAGCAGAGCACTTCGGTGCGTCTCGGAATTTTGCAGCAAAAAGAGGATGGATATTTGTGCTGGCTTCTTGTTCAGCTGGTTGATGACCGAATACTCCTTAGCATGTACTTTCTTCCAAAGGTCATCTGGACCTGTCTCAATAAGCGGAGGCCGGTTGGTAGCCTGCTTGCTCGATTCATCCAGATGCTCAGGGGTATAGACCCTACCAGTTCTCGTCATACCCTGCGCTGCGACAACTTCCTCATTTTTGATCTTGCCTTTCCCTCTCGCCTCGGCTGTATAATCCCACGGGATAGCATTTGTATAGAAGGGTGTTGTGATCGACATCGCCACTGGAATTGGTGCGGCTATCCTTACTTCAAATGGAACACATACCTTGGGTGGCAAGACTGCAACCTCAAATGGTGCGGGTGCATTTGCCGGAGATACGAACTCAATTTCAATTGGTACTGGTGTCTTTGCGGGTGGCGCTGCTTCAAACTCAAGAGGTATGGACATATTTACCTCAGCATCCCCAGATGGTTGAATTTGGACTATGATCGGGTTGAGAGTGACTGCTGGTTTCTTTGGCTCATCGCCTTCTACGATCAACCCGATTGATCCCTCGGGGTCCCAATCATCTTCTATTTCAATCATATGGATACCTCCACCCTTATGGTCTGACAGAGGATTGCTGCGGACGTTCAGAGCGGGCTCCTTTGCCACAATGATTTTGTTATCAATCAGGGACTGTATCTTATCTTTCAAAGAGTGGCATTCGTCGATGGTGTGCCCCTTCATGCCGAAATGGTATGCACATGATTTGTTTGGGTTAACCCACTGAGAAGGGTTCTCAGGGGTGGCACCAGGGATAGGGGTGACATAACCGGCATCTTTGAGTTTCTCATACAGCTGGTCAATGGGTTCGGCTATGGCAGTGTAATGTTTTGGAGGTCTGCGATCAAAATTAGGTCGAGGTCTAGGGAAGTTTTGACGGGTAGGGGGAGATTGGTAATGAGATGGATGAGAATTGTAAGTATGGTAGACAGGAGCGGGTTGTGAGTATCTGGGTGAAGTAGGTTGATATGTGGGTGGTGGAGATTGGTAAATGGGTGGTGAAGATGATAAGTGAGTGGAGGAGCTTGGTATGAAGGTGAGGGTGCTTGGTAATTCGAGGTTAGCTGGTATGTGAGTTGAGGTGTTGGATAGATTTGGTATTTGAGTGGGGATTTGGCTCTTTGTGCAACCATCACAGCTCCCACGTCTCTTTTCTTAGACACACCATCGGACTGTAAAGCCTTGTTTGTAGCTTGCAAGGCTTCAAAATTTGTGACCATACTTCTCTTAATACCTTCTTCAATCCGTTCCCCTAATTTGATAATGTCGGAGAATTTGTGATTCTCAATCATCATCAACCGTTCATAATACTGCGGGTCCTGAGCCCGGACAAAGAACTTGTTCATTTGCTCTTTCTCTAAAGCAGGTCTGACCTTAGCAGCCTCAGACCTCCAACGCGTAGCATACTCGCGAAATGTCTCTGTGGGTTTCTTTTTCAAATTCTGGATATAGAACACGTCTGGTGCTTTCTCCGTGTTGAATTTAAATCTGTCCATAAAGTCAGACACCATACCTACCCAGTTTGACCACTTCTTGGGATCTTGGCTGATGTACCAAGTCAATGCATCTCCCTTCAGACTCCTCATGAACAGCTTCATGCGGATCCTTTCATCCTTTCCTACGCCAACCAGCTTGTCACAATAGGTCCTTAGATGGACCCTCGGATCACCAGTACCGTCAAACATCTCAAACTTCGGAGGTTTGTACCCCTCGGGCAGTTCGACATCAGGTTGTATACAGAGGTCTTCATAATTTAACCCTTAGATTCCCTTGGTCCCTTCAACACCCTGAACTCGGCTGGTCAGCTTCCTTAGTTCCTCGACCAGATTCTTGATAAGCAGGTCCTTTTCATCCGACTCGGGAGGGTGTAGGATGGGTGGAATGGAGTGTGGCATGGTCTCCACATATATGGGATTGTGGAAATGGTCCTTTGTGGGGTTTTGAGGTTCTGGGATAAGTAATGGAGTGTTGGTTGAAGTGTGGCAAGTATTGCATTGTGTCGGGAGAGTTTGGTTCTTTGGCAGAGTGGCGTGATGGTGAGGTGGGGGATGATTTTGTTGTCTTGGGATATTTTGTGGAGGTGTAGGATTTTGAGTGTTTGGAAAGTTGACGTCTGGGACGTTGAGGGAAAATGATAGGTTGGCCAGATTTCAGACCTGGTCAAGTTCTTCTTCAAATTTCAGCAATTTCTGTTCCAGTGGTGACATGTTCTCATTTAGGACCTGAATACCTCGGCCGTCAGTGACCTCTAGCCATTCAACCATATTCTCCTTCCTGGTGCCGCTGGATTCTTCCATATTACTCTTGCCTTTGTTCTTGACTTTAGGAGGACTAGGAGGAGGAGTAGATGGAGGGCCCTTGGATCTTGTGATATAAGCTGATGATGCCAGAGTGCAAGAACTAACCTTTGGGGATGAGAATAATAAAGAAAAGAAATAAAACAAAAGGTATCCAAGTCAGTGAGGATTATGAAAAATATTGCAGTATTTAAACACATAGCGCGGGAATGTAAAGCGTGTCCTAATTTGAGAACCTCTTTATTCCCGAGGTAGGCCTAGCGACAAGATGATTTGGAGAACTCAGAAATGCTAAATGCCTCATTTTATTGATAAGAAAAATAGACAAATCCCAAAACGACACTAAATAAACGAACGATAAAAGTCACTAATGGCCATTGGCCTCATTACATTGACAGAAAAATAAAGACATTCCTATCTACTTGGTCCCAGAAGGACCTTCACCAGATTCGACATTCCTGCTTTCCTTGAACAGCTTTCCTAGCTCGCGAAATCCCAGCAACATGTATGCTTTGGAGAGATGTCCTCCTTCAGTTCCCTCAGCCCTTTGACAATCTTCGACCCTTTTGATGAATTTCTCCTCCAACTCGACTATACCTTGTTCTAAGTATCCCAACCTCTTGTTGGTGCTGATAGCCATGTCTTTCCACTCCTCGATCAGCTTCTTGTTAGATTCGTGTATTTTGTGGTGATCATCCTCACATTCACGGATCCTTTTGAGCAGTTGGTTGAACTTGACTTGTGCTTCAGCCCTTTCATCTATAACCCTGTGACCTCGGATGTACCCTGGCTTGCTTTGATCACCCTGATTATCTTCTAACCAACCAGGATAGAAAGGGGTACAACCGGCATGATACATGTTTGGCTCGATGGTGTCTTTCTCAAGAATAATCTTATAGTGCCACAGGTGCTGAGCTTGGCACTTGTGAGGACTGTCCTCACTTTGAAAGTCTGCTCGAAGGTGGCTCATTTTGTCGACCCTGGGTATGAATTGCTTCCTACCCGCTTGCCTCATGACTCGGAGAGGGACGTAAGGGTATATCCCCTTTAAACCAATCAGTATCAGAAAAGGTGCATCTCGGGATTGGATGATGAACTCATTTGTTGGAAACTGCTCAAACATCCTTTGAACCTGTTCTTCAGTCAGGTTACCAAAGAGCTCAACCCATCCTTCGTCATTCTCAAGCTGAACAAACATGTCGGGGATGTAATTCATTCGCTTCGGGTGATGGAAAGTGATGTGGTCATCCCAGATCCTTCGATGAATGTCTTGTCGGTATTCACCTCTTTGGAGGTGTTCCATGAGCCAAAGTTGAAGTAATAGATTGCAACCTTCGAAATGTCTTGCTCCTTGTTGACACTTCTCCAAGGCCCGATATATGTCTGAAATGATCATAGGCACAATGCTGAAGTCCTGCCCATCAATCCCTTCCATTAGCGTCTTAGTTACCATGGCCAGTCTGGTATGAATTCACTCCTTCTTCATTGGAAACACGATAACCCAAAAAGCATAACATGAAGACGAACACTCTACGATGGATGTCACCCAAGGAGGTGATAGAAAACTCGTCATGGTAGGTACGGTATGATTTGCTGAGGCCGTACCTTTCATATAAATAATCAAAAGGTATGTATGATTCCTTCAAGCATACCAGTTCTGCATTCTTCTTCAGACCCATCATTTTAAGGAAACCTTTGCTCGTGCGATTCTCATGCATTAGCAACCCCGGGGTTTCCCACACTAGGCCAGCCAATCCTCCTATTTCCTCCAGTAAAGGTGTCATTTCGATGTCCCCAAAGAGGAACACAAACCTTTTGCAATCCCAGAATAAGGTAGCAGCCTCTATTATCATTTTGTTAGGCAGGATTTATAGGAGGGATGGTAGGTTGCCCAAGTATTTCCTGATGAGAGTTTTGTCACTAGAGTGTAGACCTTCCCACCAACTCAGTAGTCTTGGGTGGATGTTAGAGACCATGCCGAATCTGGGGACTTCGTGCCTCATATTTCTGCAAGGCAAATAAGGTTAGGCCCTCACCCCCACCGGACTCGACTATTTAATATCAACAATTAGCATGAAGCATTTAGTTCTCCAAATGAATGCACAGAACATGATGATGTCCGTTTGGGTTTAGGAAACCCGGTGGACTTTGGATAAGGCTATCTTAAAAGCTATTGTGCAGACAACACTTTAGCTTGGATAGGTTTGACCATGATGCATGCAACAACATAACAGAGTAAGGTTTCTATGGGGTTTTAGACTAGTACCCTTGAGCGGACAACTCAAGGGGGAAGGCACGGAACCGTCGACTGCACCGCTGATCGACTAGTTTTACCGCAAATAAGCCTTTCCGAATGTAGGGGTAATAATATAGGAAGAGCGCAACCACTCATCAAGTGTTTCTATAGTATTTGTTTTGGCACGAGTGGAGTATGAATGTCGAGCATGGTTATGCAGTAATAAGCATTAAAATAGATTGTCATGTATTTGCACGTCAAGGAAAGCGGTAAATACAACAGTTATGATTTAAAGCAGTTACAAAGGAAAACAAAGAAACATGTCATTCATTTTGTGGAAGTAATAAATACTTGAAAGAGATAAACAATTAATTGCACATAAAAGGGAAAAGGAAAGGGTGCAAATATTAACAAATTACAAATCCACGAAGCAGTTTGAAGTGGTAAAAGCCTATAATTCCCAGCAGAGTCACCATGTTGTCGCGCCCCCCTTTTTCCTCGCGGAGATCGGGTTCAGGACATTTTTGGGTTGAGACAACTCTTTCCTTTTGGGGAGGGGTTTGCATTTTGAGAGTCGCCACCTAACGATTTTAAAGGTGCGTTAGGGCAACTAAGGGGTTCATCTACAACTACGTTGTTAACTAGAGATAGGGTAAGGGATTGAAATTATCCCAAGGGGAAGGTGTTAGGCACCCCTCCAGATCCACAAGTGTGGTTCCCAGCCAAATAGATTTTGTGAATTTGTACGATTTAGCAAACAAACAACTAAAGGCTCAAATAAGAGGGGGTTTAAGTCCTTAAGCATACAAGGTGTTTGAAATAATTAGAGAAGAGGTAAGTTTTGAAAAGAGTTACAGTCTAAACATGTAAAGTAAAGGATATCCTAGGTTTGTGATAATATGGATCACATCAATGCAATACCCGGTATGACACTCCTCAAAGAGGGGCTACACGTGGTATTAGCGCATCGGTCATCATATCCATATTCTACCCTTTCCCACCCCGTGAAGGTAACTAAGGCGCGTGTTAGTCGCGAACTCTATTGCGTGTTGTTACCCGCCCCTTCCTATTAGTCCTGGTGGAGGTTAGGACTACTATCCTAAAAGGGAGGTTTCTAGGCAGACCCTCAGGTTTTTAAAGGGTAAAAATGCTAGGGCGACATACAATAAACAAGTAGGGCTTGCAAAAAAGGGGGAGAGCATGGAAAACAGGTAAAGGCTCACATATACCTCCACAAGTGAAGCAATTAGACAACATGACTCAAACACATTTAAGGGCAGTATTTAAGTTCAGAATCCTAAGACATGGTGTCTAAGTGAGTTTAGAATATAGTCAGATAGGCAGACTTGTCTTATTACTCAGGAAAGGGTCCTAATCAATTTGCCTACTGGTTTTAGCATGCCAGTGGTTAAACTTGATCACAAAGACAAATCTGGTTTTTATTTTCTTGTAATTGATTACCTAAGGCTTGCCTAGGTGTAAAATAACATGCAACAGTTGTACAAGTTTGTTTAAGGATTCCAGGTTATTAATCCTAATAGCATGTGATTCTAAATGCGCGCAAAGTACCGATTGATAGTTTATTCAGAACATAGGGTTGTGTGTTTAAACTAAGTATGATCCTATGAACATGATATCTAATATGCGTAGACAGATATGCAGAATGAGTGTATGCAGAATTCCTAGACAGGATCTTCTAAGTGCATAAAATCACAATATTTTGAACATATTTTTAGAAGATGCAGCAAGTATGAGAATGACTGATTTAGTAGTGGATTGTTACCCTAAGTAGGATTTCTAGGTGTACTACAGTATTATTACATTATTGCAAAGCTTCAGGACCAGCATAAGTGACAGGTTTCAATAATTGTCTACCTATAACATGATCTCTATGTATATAGCATGGCAAGGCGTGATTGCAGATTTGTTAGCACATTCGTTTTAAAGCAGGATTTAAATTACATTCTCAGAGTCACATGACAACAATTTTTTTATTGTTATTACTGATCCTATGAACATTATTTTCTAGGTGAGGATGATATGCTGAAAGAAAAGCAGGTGTATCAACATGTATGGCATGCTTCATACCTAGTCATGGTTACTAGTGCACACATAGAAAAAAGTAAATCTATAGAGACATGATATCTACCCAGACTTATACTATAGCATGCATACCCCACCCATTTTTCACTATCCATCCCCAGAATAGTATTTACAAATTATTACAAGCCTTTGAATATGAATTACATAATTAAAATAGGAAAAAGAAGAAGTTAACTATGTGAAGCCTTCCATAGTAGGCCCAAGTATCCAGGTCCTCAATGTTATGTACTGTTATTCAGAACCTTTCATAATCTGGGTGTGTCAGAGTTATCTAAGAATCTCATAGGATCCCGGGCAGTGCTCACACCCAGATTTCATATCCAAGATGGAGTAAGTGCAGTGTAGAAGAGCCAGCTCTTGTGTGTCAAAGTTCAGAGGGAGCTCAAGGGTCCCTAAGAAATGCTCACACAAAAGGGGCAGAACCTAGGTTTCTAAGAGTAGAGTGAGAGTGCTTGACATAGTTTTGAAAAAGATTGAAATGGAAAATAGTTTCTGAGATAAGACTTGTTTGAAGTAATTTTACAGAACAATAGAAGAGTTTAGGGTGAAAACAGTTTGAAAAGAGGTAGGGCAACAACATACCAATCTCAGAATCAAACAGCACACATAGAACAAGGAACTTCAAATAAGTTCAGCATCCACAAGCAGGGGGATGAGGGATTGGGGACAAGTATAAAGCATATAGGGGCAAGCACACAGAGTTACACATAGGTTTAGACTCATATAAGTCCTAGGGGGGGTTAGGTACACCATGTGCTTCATAACTATAGAGAAGTTAAGCAGCACATAGTACAGATTATGGTATGCCAGGAATCAAAGAAAACAACATGCAAAAGGGGGGAATATTTAGCAAACATGTTGAGTCTAAGGGAGGTAATACATTAAGAATCATGCTAGTAAAGTAGACATACTAATTGCAGCTTGAACAAAGAACCATAAGTAAAAGTATACTAGAAACAGTATGAATTGAAGTACTAAAAGAAGCACATTGTTTTTGAAACTTAAACTGAAATTAGGACATACCAGTTAGAAGATAGCAAATGCAGAATGAAGAGTAAGCAAAATAGAACAACTAGTTTTGGATTGCAGCCGACTAGTAATTGTAGCAAGTAATCAGGGGAAGAGCAGTAGAGAATATGTGAGTAAGAAAGGGTCTGAACAATGTGTGTGTTCTTGTTTAGCTTAATGAAAGAGTGAAGGTACTTATAGTTTTGAAAATAGGCAGAAAATAAGGTAACAAATAATAGCTCAGCAAAATTATGGAAGTGCACATCAATTACAATCACATTAATATCAGTACTCCCTCTAATTGAGGAGTCAATATTCAAACGGATACAAGCAATGATAACATAAGGAAAGGGAATCATATAGACTGATGGTAACACATAAGGAAATGAATTTCAACAAAGTATAAGACATATAATAGGGGCTAAGTTCAGAGTACTCTAATTAAGGAAAGCATGTGTGAATTAGTTTGATTGAATTATTCGTAGAAATAAGGCAGGAAATTCTGAAAATCAACAAGAGATCCTCGAGAGAGATTCAAATCATAAGAAATTAGCACCAATTAAGGAAAGTATCATGTATTTAAGGAAGTATTCAGAATCAGTAGAGAATATTGTGTAAAAATCAGTAGAGTACTAATCATGATCATTCAAGGATTCAAAATGTCAAAATAATACTAATTTAAGCGGGATAACACACATTAGGCAAATAGACAGGACAAGAGCAAAAACCCTAATACTCACAGTTAGTAAGGATGGTAACAATTAGAGAGATCAATAAGCCAAGTACAACATAAGCGGAAGAAACAAAGAACCAGCAGGCTAATAAGCAAACAATAGGGTAAAACCATAGAGACTTATGAAGTTCATGAGAATCAAACATATGCACAAACGTATCATTAAAGACACATATAAAATCTAGGATTGAACCGAAAACTTTAGTGTTTTCAACATAATAAGTCAAGTGAAAGGAAAACTTTAAAAAATCGTTAAAACATAGTAAGAATCATAAAATGATACTAAAAATCAGAAGAGAAGCGTTTTAAAAAAAAGGGTTTAAGCAACCTTAATTTTGAGATGAAGAAATGTTAAGAAATCGGAGAGATTTTTAGGAAAACAGTAAGGATAACCCAGAAAACTCTTAGATCCGTTATAGATCTAAGAAGTCAAGAGCTAAAATTAGGGTTTCAGAGAGAGAAAACCCAGAGATAGAGAGAACCGGGCTTAGAAACCATAGGTGTAACGACCCAGCCGGTCGTTTGTGTATTGGGACTCCGTTCCAGTGAATGACTCTTCCCATAGAGGCTAGTCGTGCCTTATGACTTGTGTGGGAAGGTAGTTTGAGATTCAGAAGTGATTTGGCCAGTTCAGGAACACTTGGTTCCTAAAGGCTAGCCTATTTGGCTAATTTTGGTTCCGAGAAGCATTTTGAGAAAACGACCTCGAAATCGGGTTCTGACAGCTCTAGCAGCTCCGTATGATGATTTCGGACTTGGGAGTGTGTTCGCCTCGGGTTTCTGATGACCCGGGAGTATTTCGGCACCTGAATTGGAATTCAGGATTTCATAAGATTTGGAATTCAGCCTGGAATTGGACCTCGTGATATCATGGTCCGAATGGAATTTCGGAACTGGAAATAGTTCCATATAGTCAATTATGACTTGCCCGCAAATTTGGGGTCATTCCGAGCAGTATAGACCCGTTCGGCGTATCGGTGAGCCATTTGAATTTTCTTGAAATCCTAAGTTTGAAACTAAGGGGTTTTGGAGAGTGATTTATAGTTTGGATGATGTTTTTAGTGTTCTGGGAGCTCGAGCAAGTCCGTCATGTGATTTGGGACTTGTTGGTATAATTTTTTTAGGGCTCGGGTGGGCCCAAGGGTCCCCCCGACCCCAATCGGGGTCAAAAAACCAGCAGTTGCACAGCTGGTGGGGAAATCTTCTGGTGTGACCGCACCTGCGGTCCATGAGCTGCAGGCGCGAGGCTCGCACAAGCGGCCTTTCCATCGCAGGAGCGGCCTTAGTCGCAGGGGCGACTCTTCCTTTCGCAGGCGCTGCTCCGCAGGGGCGGACCAGGCTCCGCAGGCGCGACCATTCCCCAGGGCCCAGTCCATCGAAGGCGCGACCATTCCCTAGTTCCCAAGCCTTTTCCGCAGGTGCGACCCATTTCCCGCAGGTGCGAGACCGCACTTGCGATCCAAAGGTC
>MDKH01173053.1:0-34612 GCA_005239495.1 Nicotiana undulata | reverse complement strand
ATTTTTTTTTGTTTATGAAAAATTAAGAAAATAAACAAGAAAAATAATTACACAAATATTCACAAGTTTGGATCAAAGCACTTAAGCTTACTTCTCAAACAACCTAAGTTACGTCAATTGTTCCCCGGCAACGACGCCAAAATTTGATACGCTCAAATTACACCTTAAAATAGTGTAGGCGATCGATGTCGAATATAGTAACCCAACAAGGTTGGGGTCGAATCCCACAGAGAACAATATGAGGGCGATTAGGAATTCAAGAGAATTATCACTTATCGCGCAATGCCAAACAAATAAGATTTTGTTTTTTGAAAAGTGTTTATAACTAAATGCGAAAATATAAATTAACCTAGAAAGCAAGTAAAGTTATCAATGGCAACAAGAATAGATGCTTCGGGATTTACACTCAAGTAACGATCCAATGTATTTCACGATTTAACAAATATGAGCGAGTCTATGTTAATTAGCCACGGATAATAATTCTTAATTAGCTTTTCCCAAAGACTAACAAGACTTCCTAATTGAATTATTCCTAACCCAATTAAGAGATTAAGCACTTCCGGGTTTGGATACAAGCAGTTCAATCCTATCCCTAGGTAGAATCTATAAAATGAGGGTTAAAGCCTCAAGTTCTTGTTAATTAATCTTTCCCAACCCCAAATTATCTTTTCCAAAATTAATTCGGAGTTAATGGGCGAGTCCTAGGGTTAGCTAATCCCTTTGGAAACATTAAAGAACAAGAATAATTAAAATAACAAATACTCACTTCATAAATATAATAAAATCATTCAATACACAAGCACAACAAGTTATTTAATCCACACTTTAAATACGAATATTCCCATAAACAATATTCAAGTGTTGGAAATAATACTACACACTTAGATAATCAATACAAAGCAAGGAAATGAAGAAATAAACATAAATGGGTAAGAAATCCTTAACCACAATGGTGAAATCTTCAAGACCCAAGTGTGTGTGCAAAGCCTTAGCTTCAAGACTTGTTCTTCTCTCTCAAAATTATATTTACAAAGCCAAAATATATGCCAAATATACCAAAAAATGTCTGCTAGGTCGAGTATATGAGAGTGGGGATGGGAAATTGTGATTTTACAATTCTGTCCAGACCTGATGCCCGTTGACCGCACCTGCGGAAGAATCTTCGCAGGTGTGGTTCCGCAAGAGCGGATATATACTCGCAGGTGCGAGTTTTGAAGTCCTGGTCAATTTTCCGCAGGAGCGGACAAATGGTCGCACCTGCGGTTCTGCAGGTGTGTGAAAAGCTCCGCAGGTGCGAGGTCTGTGTAGCTGGTCCAATCTTCGCAGGTGCGGAATCACTGAAGCATTCTGTGCACTTTTCACCACTTTTTGTTCAACTTTCATTCCAATTCAACACCAACCACTTCACGACATCATTTCCCTGAAAATTGAGCAATTACACACTAATAACAACCTCAAGTTATCATTGAACAATACAAAATCTAATGAAAAGAGGCCAAAATGAGTGGTAAAATCACCACTCATCATTAGTCTCATGCAAAAAGAAGGCAGTGCTTAGACTTATGCAAATAGAAAGGCAGGGCTTAGCCTCATGCAAGGATCTAGACAGGACTTATAGCCTGTTTGGCCAAGCTTCTTTTGGGCCAAAAGTGCTTTTTTGGCCAAAAGCACTTTTGGCCAAAAATTGGGGTGTTTAGCCAAGCTTTTGGAAGGAAAAAAGGTGCTTTTGAGGAGAAGCAGAAGCAGTTTTGGAGAAGCAGAAAAAAGTAGCTTCTCTCCAAAAGCACTTTTTTGAGAAGCGCTTTTGAGAAAATACACTTAGAAGCAGTTTTCAAAAGCTTGGCCAAACACTAATTACTGCTTTAAAGTGTTTTCAAATTAATTTGCCAAACACAAACTACTTCTCACCAAAAGCACTTTTTTAAAAAGCACTTTTGAGAAAAGCACTTCTTAAAATAAGTTGATTTTAGAAGCTTAGCCAAACGGGATATTAGTCTCATTTAAAGAGAAGGCAGTGCTTAGCCTTATGCAGAATTTAAGGCAGGGCTTAGCCTCATGCAGGAATTGATACAAGGCTTAGTCTCATGCAAAGAGAAGGCATTTCTTAGCCTTATGCAAATAGAGAGGCATGGCTTAGCCTCATGCAAGGATTGAGACAAGGCTTAGTCTCATGCAAAGAGAAGGCAGTTTTTAGCCTTATGCAAATAGAGAGGCATGGCTTATCCTCATGAAAGGATTGAGACATGGCTTAGTCTCATGCAAAGAGAAGGTAGTGCTTAGCCTTATGCAAATGGGAGGCGGGGCTTAGCCTAATGCAAGGATTTGAGACAGATCTTAGTCTCATGCAGATGTAAGAGTAAGAGTGAAGTATTCTTAGCTGGAAATGTGTTTTGTGTATAGAAGTAGTGTTGTTGAGACGATGCCTATGATGATGACTTTTTCCTGCATCCAAAGAAAATTCGTGAGTTTTTTTGGGGGAGGTTGGTTCGTGTCTTTGTACGCCCGATCTGCTCCACTCCACCTGAGGGCCCTGTTCAAGTTACCATGGGTAGCATTTGGCTAAAAATAAAATTTCTTTTCAAAAGCATGTGTGTATACTGTATAGTTTTGAAGACATAGTAATACGTAATTTAGAAATCAATTAGATGAACCAACAACTGTGACATTATTAGAGACATTGCGACTTCCTTTGCCATAGAATTTTGAGGGTCCTCCTCAAAATTCTGCCTTAGTAAACTAAGTGACCTTCTGGTTATTTTGTATGCTACTGTCGGCTGAACTTGCTTCGGAATTTTGAGGGTCCTCCTCAAAATTCTGCCCCCATTTCTGATTGTAGGAAAAATGTAATTTTTATTGAATTGTGACCGAACCCCACAAGGCTGCCTACGTATTCCCTCTTAAATGGGAATCAGGTCAAGCGTAGTTCAATTTACATCATATGAAAAAAATAGTTTACTCATAGTATCTTTTGACTGCATCTGGGTTGATAGGCTTTGGCCAGATTTCTCCATCCATCTCTGCGAGTATGAGTGCTCCTCCTGTCAATACTCTGTGAACCATGTAAGGACCTTTCCAATTAGGTGAAAATTTCCCTTTGGCTTCATCTTGATGTGGAATGATCCGTTTCAGCACCAACTGACCGGGTGTGAACTATCTTGGCTTGACCCTTTTGTTGAACGCTTTGGACATTCTCTTCTGATAAAGCTGATCGTGACATACTGCATTCATCCTTTTTCCATCTATGAGGGCTATTTTCTCATAGCAACTCCTTATCCATTCTGCGTCACTGAGTTCGGCTTCTTGTATGATCCTCAGAGAAGGAATTTCTACCTCGGCGGGAATGACGGCTTCGGTAGCATAAACCAACAAATAGGGGGTTTCCCCAGTTGATGTACGTGTCACGACCCAACCTATGGGCCGCGACGGGAACCCGGTACCTTACTCAACCGAGTACCAACATAACATATCTTTCTTATCATACTATCATGGGTAAATGGGACCAAAGGGTCATCATGAGATAATAAAACTAAAATATAAGTGCATACTAGACATAGGATGACCCAACATTATACAATAACTTATACATATGACATACCGGCCTATAAGGCTAACATAGTCATTTGTAAACTCAAAACATAGGCTGACAAGGCCATACAAGTATCCATTTACCTGACATCTGTCTACAAGCCTCTAAGACTACATAAATGTCATATAGGTCGGGACAGAGCCCCGCCATACCAGTACATGTACCAATCATACTGACCAAATAGGCAACTCCGGAGCAAGTGGAGTGCAGCAACTCCGGAGCAAGTGGAGTGCAGCAACACCTTCCGCTGAGCTGATAGCCTACTAGGAGGATTGTCAACCTGTCTATCGGGACCTGAGGAAATGAAACACAACATCCCCAGGCAAAAGGGACGTCAGTACGAATAAAGTACTGAGTATGTAAGGCAGAAAAGCATAAATAAGAACAGTAATGTAAAGAGAGATATAAGAGATACAACGTGTAGCATCTGAGTGCCTCTAAGAGATAGTGACATGAAATGCGTGATACATATATATACATAATCGTTTAAAAACATCCGCCTCTCTGGGTATCATCATCATCATATTATACCCGACCTCAAAGAGGACTCGGTAAAGACATACCCGGCCATGTGGAGCTCGGTAAAACCCAATTGATCAGTGGTTGAACAATAGGTGTCGTAACCGGCCGACTATAGCGCGGCTAGGTAGAGTAAAATAGATACTATATATAATTCATGTTGGACTCATGGAATCACGCTCTAAACCTTTTGGAGTGACGTAAGGTAGTTGCACCTTCTATTAACATTATGGACATCATACCATGAATATGAACTTCACTAGGACTCAAGGATCATACATACTTTCTTAGAACAACTTTGTAAGTAAATAACAACATGGACCACCTTAGTTTCTAGGAGTAGATTCATTATGAAATAGCGTATCATTTACGTTCGTTTCACTTTAGATCATGCCAAAAGAATGAAGGAAGATCCTTAACATACCTTAACCAGGTTGAGTCCTTAATACCTTCCAAGAAACTCTTCAAACAAGTCAACTCAATCTATCATATCATAAGGAGATTCAAAATCAGTGTTGAGCAAAGGCTAAGTGTGTAACTTAAACTAGTAGCTCGTTTACGTAAATTCGGGCAGCATCTCCCCTGTAACAAGGCCCTCCTCCAATACCATATACCAAAAACACCAAGAAAAAAATAATAACAATATGTATGTATTATTTCCCAACCTTATCTCCACCACAATATATCACAAAATAGCCTACACACCCCTAATCACTTCATACATGAAATGACAACAAAAGTAGTGTCAAACAACCTTTAAAAAAAAACGAAGAACAACCAGCCCACCATTCCATCATTAAATGTTGTTTTCCCACACCTTTTATCCTCCAAAACTCCATAAAACATCAGCACAAGAGGCCAACACGAAACAACCCACAAACAGTCCACTACAAGTCAAATAACTCGAATTCACGGCTTCCGATCACCGTCCCGTGAGTTTTAACTATTAGGAAATACATTTGTCAACCTTACTTGATATTTAAACACTTAAATACAGATATTAGACGTTTTTTGACTACGAAGTACCTTACAAAACTCTAACTACAAAGAAAAAAGAGAGGCGGTATAATGACACTTACGTCGTAGGGATCGTTTTGATGTTATCGCTCCTCTATTTCATGCCCGGGATGATAATCTTCTTTGAAACCCTAGAAGAGAGCTTAAGTATATGTTTATGGGTGTTCTCTGGTCGTCTTATACTGAAAAATGAATAGAAAGCCAATCTAGGACTTATATATATCAACTTTGGAAAAGTCAAAGAGGTGCTAGCTTGGCACCCTAGCATTGGCCCATTTTTCGACTCTTATATCTTTTTTTCCGTATGCCGTATGAACGAACGGTTAAGAGCGCTGGAAATGACATTCCAAGACCTTAAATTTGGTATATGTCCCAATAATACCTCATATAACACACGAAATGTATTGCTCAAAAAGCTTTAGTGACCCACCTACTTGTCACTTATGGTGTCTGCGCAGTCTCACGAAACTGCAAATATCTCTCTAGTCCTATGTCGTATAGATGAAAGGTTTAATGAGTTGGAAACTAAACCCATAGATATTAAATTTGGTTGGTAGATCATCCAATAATTCTAAGAATAGTGGGAGAAAATCTCAGTTACATTTGACCTAATTGCACATTATGAATGTAAATTGTGAAGACCTTTGCCAACTTTTGTTCCACAACTTGCTTGACTTCAAAACGTAGCACACGACTATCATATGACAAATATAACTCATATCATAACCTCCTTATCATGTAATGAACCATAGTCTCACCCTAAAGTACATGTTATAACATTCCAGATGTGTCAATTTTCGATGAAACTTATTTTCTTCAATTGGTTTAGCTTCTAAGTCTTCCAAACCTCTTGGTACTTGCAGTCCATGATCTTAAATATTTGTAACCTCAAATTTAACATGATTAACTTACTTTATGTACTTTCAAAGGCAATCTCATTTCTAAGCTTCAATCAATTGACTTACGACATACTCTCACGTACAAAAATATGAGGTGTAATAGTATGGACTGCGGTACGGTATCCCAGTAAGGAAAATGGTAACTTCTCATGCCATTGCTTGAGGTTCTCCACCATTTTCCTTAGAATATTCTTGATGTTGTTGTTGGCGGCCTCTACGGCTCCGTTCTGTAACGACCCGATCGGTCGTTCTATGAGTTTAGCCCCATTTTCTCTGTTTCAGCTTTATCATATGTTATTTAACCTATTTATGATGTGTTGGGTCAGTTGGTTTGGGTTCAGAGTTGTCGTGGTGAGAATGGAGACGCTTAGTCTCTTAAATTAGCTTTATAGTTGGAAAAGTCAACCCGGAGTTGACTTATAGGTAAACGACCTTGCAATGAAGATTTTATGGCTCGAATAGTTTCGTTAGGTTATTTAGGACTTAAGAGGGTGTTCGAAATGTGGTTTTGAGGTCCGGAGTAGAATTAGGCTTGAATTGACGAAATTGAATTTTTGGAAATTTCCGGTCGGTAGTGGAAAATTAGCCATCGGGGTCGGAATGGATTTCCTGAAGTTGGAACAGATTCGTAGCGTCATTTTAGATGCGTGTGCAGATTTTCAGGTCATTCGGACGAAGTTTAGTTAGTTTCGGCATCGTTGGTGATTTTTGGAAAGTTTGAAATCCTTAGGCTTGAATCATGGGTTGAATTGACGTTTCAATGTTATTTTGGGTGTTCCGAGGGTTCGACTAAGTCCGGGTGATCATTTATGTCTTGTTTGTGCTTTTGGTTGAGGTTCTGAGGTCCTCGGGTTGAGTTCGGATGGGTATCCGCATAATTTTTGGCATTTTGGAGTTGTTGGTGTGAAGTTTTCTGGTAATTTCGCACCTGCGGATAGGGGACCGCAAGTGCGAGTCCGTAGAAGCGGACCAGGATACGCATATGCAGATTTTGGTGGGCTGCTAAGGGACCGCAGATGCGGAGTTTGGGCTGCACATGAGGAGTCGCAGGTGCGGGAATTGGTCCTTTAAGTGAAATGCGCAGGTGCCCACCTGGGACCGCAAGTGCGGGTCCACAGGTGCGACAAATGGACCGCAGGTGCGGTCATCACTGGGCAGGACATATAAATAAGTCATTCTTCCACCATTTTTACACGGATTTGAAGCTTTTTGAAGGATTTTGAAGAGGAAATCGAGGGTTCTTCGTGGAGGTAAGACTTTTGGACGTAAAAAATGTTTATATGTGATTATTTGACTGATTGGGGGTGAAAATTAGGGAAAACTCAGTGACAAAATTGGGGGATTAGGGCTTGTAATTGGAGACTTTAAATCGGGGGTTTGACGGGTAATTTGAAGTCTGATTTTGATGTTCTTGGTATGTATAGACTCGTGGTAGGATGAGAATTCTAGTGCTGTAAATTTTATAGAATTTTGAGACGTGGGCCCGGGGGTCGAGTTTGGCCAATTTTGGGATTTTTTGTTGAATTTGATAATTTTCGAGTGTGCTTCGTACATTAGCATATATTAATGATATAAATATGATTTTTGGTAGATTTGGAGAAATCGGAGGCCGAATATAGAGGCAAAGGCATTGGGGGCTAGGATTTTAGCCAGTTTTGAGTTAAGTAACGTTTCCAAACTTGGTTCTGAGGGTCCGAAACCCCGAACTACTTGTTATGTGATTAGAGTTGGTGACGCACATGACAAGTGACGGGCTTGCGGGCATGCACCGTGAGACTTGTGCCCTGGTTCATCCCATGGCACCGTTTAGTGATTATTCCTTGATGATATCTATGCTTATATCAATGTGAATAATGAAAACATGTTAGGAATCATGATAAATTTTGTATATTAAGGCTCCACGCCGATACTGTTAAGACCTGAGAGGTCGTTTACATGCAAACATGCTAGAAATCATGCTAAGTTAAATGCTAAGGCTTCACGCCGAAAGTGTCGAGACCCGAGTGGTCGTATATTGCTGTCTCCTTATGTGTTTATTTGATTTCATATACTCAGTCCTATCATATCATATCATTTCATGCCTCAGTATCAGTAGTTGTTAATTTTATACATACTTATCATTATTTCGGCTGATTTATGCATCTGTGAGCCATGTGAGCGAGACTGGAGAGTAATGACTGAGTGAAGCCGAGAGCCTGTTATAGAGACAGTTATAAGATCGGATTGCACACCGCAACGATACTTTGATCATGCCTTCATTGGATTGATGTAGCGCTTGGGCTTATAAGAGCCCCTTCGGAGTCTTTACACCCACATTGAGCGAAATGATATTGAGGGATGGATCTTCCCTGGGCATCGATCTTGTCCAAAGTTGATGATATGTGAGGGATGAATCTTCCCTGGACATGGATTTTGTCCAAAGTTGATGATATGTGAGGGATGGATCGTCCCTGGACATGGATCTTGTCCGAGTGTTGCATTCTGGAGATGGATCTTCTCCGTGAGGCTGGATTGGCCCTTTTCCTGAGTACTGAGTGACTACGGTCACAGGTGTTTATGCATATTCCGGGATGGATCTTCCCTGGGCCTGAGAGCCATATATAGTACTGAGTGGACTTCTGTGGGAGAGTTGTGAGAACTATGTGCATTTTCACACTATGATATATTGGCATGTAGAGCATATTGAGATATATTTGGCATATTCTGTTGTTATTTACTGATAAATTGTGAACATGTCTAAATTTTGTACGCTGATGATTATAATTATTGAGGTTTAGTCCGTCACTACCTCTCAGCCCATAGTTTGGGTTCGTTAATTTTGAGTTGGTGTACTCACGTTACCCCCTGCACCTTGTGTGCAGATCCAGGTTCATCGGGACCCGGTAATGGTTGCTGATTTGCTGTCAGAGTTTCTTTTGGGGTCTTCGAGGTAGAAGCTGGCGATCGCAGCTTCGTCTTCTCCTTCTTTATCTTCCTATCGCATTTTTTATTATCTCAGACTATGTTGTCTATTTTTATATTTTGATATAATTATGTTATAATCGCTCATGACTCGGTGACACTAGAATCTGGGGTTGGTTTTTATTATATTTTAATGATGTTAAACTTCCAAATGGATTATAATTGACACTTTTGTCTCTGAATGCATCAATTTTCTGAAAACAAATCCTTATGTTAACAAAATGTGTGGCTTTCCTGATTCCACGACAGGCGCCATCACGAACGAGTGTTTTAGGGTCGTGATAAGTTGGTATCAGAGCTCTAGGTTAAATAGGTCTCACCAGTCATGAGCACGTTTAGTAGAGTCTTGCAGATCGGTACAGAGACGTCTGTACTTATCTTCGAGAGGCTGCAGAACCATTAGGAAAAATCTCACCTTCTTGAAATCTTGTCGTGTGAATCCATTAATTCGATCTAAAGCGTAATTCTTTGAATTCCTTCCATCTATTCGAATGCGCACGTGAGCACTCGGTAGCAGGTGTGCATCGACGGCTTGTGACTTCGGGTTAGGTGCGAGATGTGATTTTAGCATGTTGACAATGGACCGGTCTGAAGGACTTGAGGCCGGATTTTGTCTTTGGCTTGAGTGCTGAGATTTCGATTGTGTGAGCGCGTGCATTTGGGACTTATATGTCCGTCTGTGTCCTTACTGGTGGGATTTTGTGACTGGATGACTATGTGGCGAGGGTGATTCGATGGTGAGATGTGTTCAGATTGTTTGATGGTGACAAACAAAAATGATTGGCTGGATATATAGGAAAGACTATTGAGTATTTGACTTCTGTCTCGAGTTGGCATATGGCCTCAAGTTGTGAGTGTATTTAAGGGGCCTCTCATGTAGTTAGTGGTGGAGGGAAATGGAATCTTCCTGTTATGTTACGAGTTCCTGGTGATGTCTTTTGGGCTGACCAATGACCCAGTAGTGTTCATGTATTTGATTAACAGTGTATTCTAGTTGTATTCATACTCCTTCATTATTGTATTCATTGATGACATGCTGGTATATTCTCGTAGCCAGGAGGATCATGCTCAACATTTGAGAGTTGTATTGCAGAGATTGAGGGAGGGGAAGCTTTATGCAAAGTTCTCTAAGTGTGAATTTTGGCTCAGTTCAGTAACATTCTTGGGACACGTGTTGTCCAGCGAGAGTATCCATGTTGTCAGACGAGTGTGGATAGAGCTTCTAGAAGCTCAAGATTTCTTCGACCATAGCTCCGGTGTTAGTTCTGCCATCAGCTTCAGGTTCTTATACCGCGTATTGTGATGCCTCGAGGGTAGGCATTGGTTGTGTTTAGATGCAGAATGATAAAGTGATTGCGTGATAGCTATGATTTTTGGAAGGGTATAGATATGATGTAAGTTTGAGGCTAAGCAGGCGAGGCTATCTCCCGCGGGGTGTCCTGAGATTGTGTGATCCTTTGGTGGTTTCGTAGCAAGTCCTCTTTTATCAGTAATTGATATATGTTGCAATTTGAGTTAGGTCGCTTATGGAAGTTGGCATTGGCTATTACAATGGTGTATGCGAGATTTGCAGATGATTCGAGATATCAGATGATTTGTGTATACGATCTTATGAAGGATTTAGTTGAATCTCACTGTGGTACTATGGCGGTGATAACGTATGGGCATTATTAGCTATTGTTTGTCTTGACCTATGGCTTTGAGCCAAGTGGGGGAGCCTGCTAATGGTAAGTTGATTGCACGATCATGTGTTATGTTGGTCTCGGTTCGAGGTATATTGGTGAATCAGATGTGATCTGCAGAGTTGGAGTCTGGAGTGACTCAGGTAATGGAAACTCTTCGATACAGGTTGTATTGTACTTTATGGGTATATGGGTTTATTGAATGAGTGAGTTATAATTGTAAAAGGTGTAGTGGGTGCAGTGTATGAATTTTCTTGTTGTTTCAAGTGTGTAGATTACCTCCTAGTATGTTGGTGTGCAAATGGGGCCATGTCATTCTGTCTCTTTGATCAGGGTAATTGAGATTTGCGTAGAGTGGATGACTCCCGAGAATGGTTCCGATGGATTCAAGGTTAGATGTAATAATTGGGAACCTTCAGGATGTGTATTTGGCAAGAAACTGAGGTCTACATTGAAGGGTGTCGATACTTGTGACATTTCTACATTATCATGGATCCTACATATGAGTATCAGAAAAGTGAAGGTAATGGCTTTAGATTCGCAGGAAGTCTCTGCAGGGTAAGTATTTTGAATGTGGTACTTTTGGGGATATCTGAGAGAGTATTTAGCATCTTACGAGCCTTAGGCAGTACGGTCTTATGCTTGGATCTCGTGTGGTGACTAGGTTGAGAATTACGGTACAATGGCAAGGAGAAGTATCAATTCGAAGGTAAGTCAGAAGGAACTTGGATAAATAGGGCAGCTTGATAATAGGTCGGATCGGCATGGTAAGGGATATGATTAGTTCTTTGGGGTGCTTATGAGGCAATAAGTTTTACAGGTGTTTCTTAGCAATGCTCTTGGGTTTTGGTGACTTGCGTAGCTTGGTTGAGTTAAGAGGATTCAGTCCTGACGGTTTGCTGTGGTACAAATGGGAATCAGATAGTTCTGGATGGTTTCTACTACGGTTAGAGATGTATATTTTCTACTGGCGTGAGGAGCATGTGATGTATAATAATTTTGTTTCTAGATGGGATCAAATGTAAAGGTTCTTGGCTAGTTGGGTACGTAGTTGGTTGTGGCTCGGAATGGGTTATGAAGTTCCCATATTTATCATAGGATGACATGGTGTATGCGGTACGTTGTGTAGAGTTGAGATTTGCACGTGTGACATCACAGTTCTGTTCTGGAAGGAAGGTCAAAATTCTTAGGCAGCATTGGCAGTTTCAGATGACTAAGTAAATAATATCTATTGGGTGTCTTGATGAAGGTATACATTTCAGAAATGGGTAATGTGTGGAGTTGAGGGTGCTTCATTGGTATTGCGACGCTCTCTTGTTGGATCGACTGCTGATATTCAAGGTTTCTTAGTGGCACGGAAGAACTAAAGGGGTATCCCTCATGGAATGATTGAGAATTAGGGATGTGTTATATATTCGAGCAGTGGAGTTGGGATCAGATATGTTGATTCGCGCGCTTCATGGACTTCGAGCTTGATAGTTCTCATAAAGAGGTTATTTTATGGTTGTGGACTCTGAAGATGCGAGCAAAGCTAGTCAGATGTTAGTATGTTCCATGATTCAATCATTGTGAACTTTCAGAGGGTTATCTATCTGTCGCTGGTGACCAGAGTTGATTTAGAGTTCATTGGTAGGCCGGTATGGGTGTGTGTTCTGCACTGGATCGGAATTGTTGATTCCGAGTTGCTATTGTTGAGGATGTACCATTCGATTGTCATTGAGTTTATACATATTCTGGAGTGATCTGTGAGTTACCCTTCGGTGTTGCGAGGAGTGGTGATTGTTGTTTATATGCACATATGGTGCAGATTTATTTGGGCTTTATTGGTTATGTTCTTTCTGATTCGTGTGGCATGGTATCGTCCGATTCTCCCGTGGTTATGGAAATGCACTTTAAGTACTGGATGTCAAATTTTGCGTGGTTATTGATTTTGACCAAGGTGGCTTGAAGTATTTCATGTGGACCAACGTTTGGATGAGATCACGCATTATAGCGGAGTTATGTGGAGGTATGATCCTCAGTGTCAGATTCGTGTGTTTTGATTTTACGATGTGTGACAGGCTCTTAGCATGGTGTTGTGATGGTAATTGTTAATGACGGGATAGTCCTCTCGTGTGAATCTTTTCTATTTGAGTTCATGGGGATATTATTATTGAGTGCACGAGTTGCATAGTTATGGATTTGGATCGTATTGATACGTCATGTCATCAGAGTGGCCGTGCTGGATGAGAATAGGTCATTGGGCCTAGAATAAATACTACAAGAGTTGACTACAGCATGGTTGGAAGGATGATATCGGGAATTAGCTTAGAAATCTGCTATAGTTTCTGTCGGAGGAAAGGGGAGCTCCATGACTGGCTGATCGAACGAATGGTTGTTAGTTTCTACGTGTTTCTTTCATCATCGGCAGTATATGAAAGTGTTAGAGCGACGCATTGCTCGATAAGAGGTTTATTACCGGAACTATGTTGTTGGAGCAGCTGCTTTGATAAGAAATTATCGCCATGAGTGCTTGCGTTGTGTAGTTTATCATGTGATTGTCATCTTGGATTGCGGATACGGCTTGATACAGCGTGTTCAGACTTATTCAGTTTATAGTTGTGGAATTTCGATCTCATAAATTATTTCATAAGTGGGAATTTGGTTCTAAGGTTTTTGGGTCAGGTTGGATTTCGAAATTTCAACTGTGTTGTTCTATTGGACCTATATGGGATAGGGTGACGTGGGATCACCTTCGAGTATGTGCATGATAGGTTACACGGCAATTTTGGTGGTTTTGGAACAACTCTGGGCACATTCGAGGACGAACGTATGTTTAAGTGGAGGAGAATGTAACGATTCGACCGGTCGTTCCGTGAGTTTAGCCCCGTTTTCTCTGTTTTAGCTTTATCATATGTTATTTAACCTATTTATGATGTGCTGGGTCGGTTGGTTCGGGTTCGGAGTGGTCGTGGTGAGAATGGAGACACTTAGTCTCTTAAATTGGCTTTATAGTTGGAAAAGTCAACCCGGAGTTGACATATAGGTAAACGACCTCGGAATGAATATTTTATGGCTCGAATATTTTCGTTAGGTGATTTGGGACTTAGGAGTGTGTTCGGAATGTGGTTTTGAGGTCCGGAGTAGAATTAGGCTTGAATTGGCGAAATTGAGTTTTTGGCAATTTTCGGTCGGCAGTGAAAAATGAGATATCGGTGTCGGAATGGAATTCCCGAAGTTGGAACAGATTCCTAGCGTCATTTTGGATGTGTGCGCAGATTTTCAGGTCATTCGGACGAAGTTTGGTTAGTTTCGGCACCGTTGGTGATTTTGGAAAGTTTGAAATCCTTAGGCTTGAATCATGGGTTGAATTGACGTTTCGATGTTATTTTGGGTGTTCCGAGGGTTCGACTAAGTCTGGGTGATCATTTATGTCTTGTTTGTGCTTTTGGTTGAGGTCCCGAGGTCCTCGGGTTGAGTTTGGATGGGTATCGACATGATTTTTGGCATTTTGGAGTTGTTGGTGTGAAGTTTTCTGGTAATTCCGCACCTGCGGATAGGGTACCGCAAGTGCGAGTCGATAGAAGTGGACCAGGATACGCATATGCGGATTTTGGTGGGCTGCTAAGGGACCGCAGATGCGAAGTTTGGGCTGCACATGAGGAGTCGCAGGTGCGGGAATTGGTCTTTTAAGTGAAATGCGCAGGTGCCCACCTGGGACCGCAAGTGCGGGTCCACAGGTGCGACAAATGGACCGCAGGTGCGGTCATCACTGGGCAGGACATATAAATAAGACCCTTAGCGGATTTTAGTCATTCTTCCACCATTTTTACACGGGTTTGAAGCCTTTTGAAGGGTTTTGAAGAGGAAATTCGAGGGTTCTTCGTGGAGGTAAGACTTTTGGACGTAAAAATCGTTTATATATGATTATTTGACTGATTGGGGTGAAAATTAGGGAAACATCAGTGACAAAATTGGGGGATTAGGGCTTGTAATTGGAGACTTTAAATTGGGGGTTTGAGGGGTCATTTGAAGTCTGCTTTTGATGTTCTTGGTATATATAGACTGGTGGGAGGATGAGGATTCTTGTGGTGTAAATTTTTTCGGATTCCGAGACGTGGGCCAGGGGGTCGGAATTGGCCAATTTCGCGATTTTTGGTTGAATTTGATAATTTTCGAGTGGGCTTTGTCCCTTAGCATATATTAATGATATAAATATGATTTTTGGTAGATTTGGAGAAATCAGAGGCCGAATCTAGAGACAAAGGCATTGTGAGCTAGGATTTTAGCCGGTTTTGAGGTAAGTAACGTTTCCAAACTTGGTTCTGAGGGTTCGAAACCCCGAACTACTTGTTATGTGATTAGAGTTGGTGACGCACATGCCAAGTGACGGGCGTGCGGGCATGCACCGTGAGACTTGTTCCCTGGTTCATCCCATGGCACCGTTTAGTGATTATTCCCTGATGATATCTGTGCTTCTATCAATGTGAATAATGCGAACAAGTTAGGAATCATGATAAATTTTGTATATTAAGGCTCCACGCTGATACTACTGAGACTAGAGCGGTCGATTACATGCAAAAATGCTGGAAATCATGCTAAGTTAAATGCTAAGGCTTCACGCCAAAAATGCTGAGACCCGAGTGGTCGTATATTGCTGTCTCCTTATGTGTTTATTTGATTTCATATACTCAGTCCTGTCATAGCATATCATTTCATGCCTCAGTCTCAGTAATTGTTAATTTTATACAAACTTATCGTTGTTTTGGCTGATTTATGCATCTTTGAGCCATGTGAGCGAGACTGGAGAGTAATGACTGAGTGAGGCCGAGAGCCTATTATTGAGACAGTTATGAGAAAGGACTGCACACCACAGTGATACTGTGATCATGCCTTCGTTGGCTTGATGTAGCCCTTGGTCTTATAAGAGCTCCTCCGGAGTCTTTACACCCCCAGTGAGCGCATTGATATTGAGGGATGGATCTTGTCCGAAGTTGATGATATGTGAGGGATGGATCGTCCCTGGACATGGATCTTGTCCGAGTGTTGCATTCCGGAGATGGATCTTCTCCGTGGGGCTGGATTGGCCCTTTTCCTCAGTACTGATTGACTACGGTCACCGGTGTTTATGCATATTCCGGGATGGATCTTCCCTGTGCCTGAGAGCCATATGTAGTACTGAGTGGACTTCTGGGGAGATTTGTGAGCACTATGTGCATTTTCACCTAGTGATATGTTTGCATATAGAGCGTATTGAATATCTGGCATATTCTGTTGTTATTTTCTGATAAACTGTGAACATGTCTAAATTTTGTACGTTGATGATTATAATTATTGAGGTTTAGTCCTTCACTACCTCTCAGCCCATAGTTTGGGTTCGTTACTTCTGAGGTGGTGTACTCACGTTACCCCCTGCACCTTGTGTGCATATCCAGGTTCATCGGGACCCGGTATCGGTTGCTGATTTGCTATCAGAGTTTCTTTTGGAGTCTTAGAGGTAGCAGTTGGCGATTGCAGCCTCGTCTTCTCCCTCTTTATCTTCCTGTCGCATTTTTTATTATCTCAGACTATGTTGTCTATTTTTGTATTTTGACATCCTTATGTTGTAGTAGCTCATGACTCGGTGACACTAGTATCTGGGGTTGGTTTTTATTGTATTTTAATGATGTTAAACTTCCAAATGGATTATTATTGATACTTTTGTCCATGAATGCATCAATTTTCTGAAAACAAATCCTTATTTAAACAAAATGTGTTGCTTGCCTGATTCCACGATAGGCGCCATCACGACCGGGTGTTTTGGGGTCATGACACGTTTATTTGAGGCTTGTATGCTGTGGAATTATTTTGCTTGATTTTGAAAATTTCGCACATGGCTTTCATCAAATCACTGTTGAGATTGGCGGCATTTTCAGTGATGATAGACTCTGGAACCCCGAATCGACAAACGATACGATTCCTGACAAAATCTGCGACGACTTTCTTGGTTACAACTTTATAAGATGGAGCTTCTACCCATTTAGTGAAGTAATCGATGGCCACTAAAATGAAATGTGCCCATTCGAAGCAGTAGGTTCGATTCGACCAATGACATCCATTCCCCAGGCAGCAAAAGGTCAAGGTGCACTTGTTGCATTGAGTTATTTGGCGGCACCCGTATTATGTGTGCATGTATCTGGCATTGGTGGCATTTCTGGACATATCGGATGCAATCTGTCTCCATAGTCATTCAGAAGTATCCAACCTTGAGTATCTTCTTGGCCAAGACAAAGTCGTTCATATGTGGGCCGCAGGTTATGGCGTTTATCTCCTCGAGCAATTTGGAAGCCTCTTTGGCGTCAACACACGTTAACAGACCTAGATCAGGAGTTCTTCTATACAGAATTCCTCCGCTTTGGAAGAAGTCATTGGACAGCCTCCGAAGTGTGCGTTTCTATGTAAGGTCTGCATGCTCTAGGTATTCTCCTTTCGCCAAATATTCCTTGATGTCGTGGAACCATGGATTTCCATCCGTTTTTTCTTCGACATGAGCACAGTATGCTGGCTGATTATGGATTCTCACCGGAATAGGATCTATGTAATTCTTGTCTGGATGTTGTCTCATTGAAGACAAGGTGGCCAATGTGTCTGCAAATTCATTCTGAACAACCGCTTCTTCATCTCTTGTACATGATGTAGATACGGTAATATCTTGGTGTTTTTGGAAGCCCACTCTCCTTGTACCTGATGTACCAGCAGATCTGAATCACCGATCACCAGCAGCTCCTGAATATTCATGTCAATAGCCAAGTTGAGACCTAATATGCAGGCTTCATATTCTGCCATATTGTTGGTGCAGGGGAACCTGAGTTTTGCAGACACCGGATAATGCTAACCGGTTTTTGATACGAAGACGACTCCGATACCGACTCCATTGAAATTTGCAGCTCCATCGAAAAACATTCTCCAATCGTCATAGGATTCAACAATGTCCTCTCCTACGAATGATACCTCTTCATCAGGAAAATACGTTTTTTGGGGTTCGTATTCTCCTCCTATAGGATTCTCAGCAAGAAGATCTGCCAAGGCTTGTCCTTTGACTGCCTTCTGAGTTACATAGATGGTGTCGAACTCACTAAGTAATATTTTCCACTTGGCCAGCTTCCCGGTAGGCATAGGCTTCTGAAAGATGTACTTCAGGGGATCCATCCTCAATATGAGGTATGTGGTATAGGCATAGAAGTAGTGCCTTAGCTTCTGAGCTATCCAGGTTAGAGCGCAACAGGTGTGTTCTAGCAAAGAGTGACGTGCTTTGTATGGTCTTCTTACTTAAGTAGTATATGGCTTTCTCTTTTCTTCCGTCTCATCATGTTGTCCCAGAACACAACCGAAAGCTCCATCTAACATTGCAAGGTAGAGTAGTAGTGGTCTACCAGGCTCTGGCGGAACTAAGACTGGTGGTGTGGACAGATATTCCTTGATTTTTTCAAAAGCCTTTTGACAATCCTCGGTCCAATTGGTTGCGGCATCCTTCTTCAGGATTTTGAAAATTGGTTCACATATTACTGTGGATTGTGCTATGAAGCGGCTGATGTAATTGAGGCGTCCCAAGAAACTCATCACGTCCTTCTTTTTCTTTGGTGGTGGTAGTTCCTGGATGGCTTTAACCTTTGACAGGTCCAACTCTATTCCTCGATGACCGACGATGAATCCCAATAGTTTTCCGGCAGGAACCCCGAATGCACACTTTGCGGGACTTAGCTTTAGATTGTACTTCCGCAACCGGTCAAAGAACTTCCTCAAATCTGCTATGTGATCTTTGGTCTTTTTGGATTTGATGATGAGGTCGTCAACATACACCTATATTTCCTTATGTATCATATCATGAAAGATAGTTGCCATGGCCCTTATGTAGGTGGCCCCAGCATTCTTCAGACCAAACGGCGTCATTTTGTAACAATACACCCCCCATGGTCTAATGAAAGATGTTTTCTCTGCATCTTATTCGTCCATCCAAATTTGATGATAACCCGCGAAGCAATCTACAAAGGATTGGGGTTCATGCTTAGCGCATTGTCGATCAGAATGTGTATATTTGGCAATGGGAAATCATCCTTGGGACTTGCTCTGTTTAAGTCCCGATAATCGACACACATTCTAACTTTCCCATCTTTATTTGGAACCGCTACAATGTTGGCTAACCAGTTCGGGTACTCAACTACCCTAAGGACTTTGGCTTTGATTTGTTTCGTGACTTCTTCCTTGATTTTCAGGCTCATGTCTAGCTTGAATTTCCTGAGTTTCTGCTTCACTGGCGGACACATTGGATTTGTCGGTAACTTATGAGCTACTATGGATGTGCTCAGTCCTGTCATATCATTGTATGACCACGCAAAGATATCCTCGTATTTTTTCAGGAAACAAGTGTATTCTTCCTTCTCTGACGGTGACAAGTGGATGTTTATGCCAGTTTCCTTGATGGTTTCGAAATCTCTAGATTGACTATCTCGGTTTCGTTTAGGTTAGATTTGGTCTTGTTCTCAAAGTTATCAACTTCTCTAAAAAAATCCTCAAGTATTACATCCTCTTCTTCTATTTCTTCCGAGTCACTGTCCTTGTGTTGCATTGTCTCATTACATGTCACAGTCATTGGTTCATCAAGATAAGAAATAGTAATGTTGTAGGGAGAGATATGGAAAGAAATAGTAATAATAAAACATCGAGTCGTTGGTAAATATTAAAATGTTGAACAAAGCGATTTCAATAATTCAAATAATGTTTTTCGAAATATAATACTGGAAATATTATTTAAAACAAAATGCTCAAGAAGAAATTGTTTTCAAAAGTAAATGATGCTAGCAACCTTGCTACCCCGGGACTCGTCGGGCCCTTGATGGTGTAGCGGTCCAGTTATTGAGAAATGCTCCCTTCTCCACAATTTGAATAGTAAGGCCTTCTTCTTCCTCCTCCTCAACTATCACACGTCAATTCATATCATCATCTTCTAAAAACAAGTCCCTCAGTGCAACCAAAGCTTCTTCTTCTTCTGATTCCCATATTGTATCGACTTGATGAAAGGTCTGACTCAGATGCAGCCCTGGATGCTCAAGATGGTAGTATGGACCACGCCATGGTGGCGACCAATTCCGATATTCTTGCCAGGTGTATTGATATCCAAACCCAAAGGTTGTACCATGACGTTTCGGTTGTATTGGTTTGGCGATACCCTAGAGATTCTTGCCAAGCTCATACCCTTTCCATGCCAATATGCTTTCTATTTTTCTACTCCACCACTTATCCTTCTCGATTGTGTTAACACGCTCAATGCAATGGTAAATTTCTCCACCTAACTTCCTTATGTTCTCCACTATCAGAACAATCTGATTTGTGTAAATGGGATTGCTTCCATCTCAACGGATGATCGCTTCTGGATGGTTCCATTCAAATTTCACAGCCTGGTGCAAAGTAGATGCAACAAACCCATCGGTATATATCTAAGGTCGTCCCACCAGTAGATTGTAGGAGGCGGATACGTCTAGAATCTGAAACTCAACATCGAACCATGTAGGACCCATCTGCAAGCATAGATTAGTTTCTCTAATCGTGGCTCTTTATGACCCATCGAACGCCTTCACATTCATAGATCCTGCTCGTATTTCATGTAGACCCTTGCCTAACCTCTTCAGAGTTATCAGCGGACATATGTTGAGGTTGGACCCTCCGTCTATCAGAACTCTAGCGATGAACTTATCCTCACATTGCACTATAATGTGCAGTGCCCTGTTATGGCTCAATCCCTCGGGTGGTAACTCGTCTTCATGGAAGGTGCTATTATGGCTCTCCAGCAATTGCCCTACCATGTTGGCCATTTCTCCGCTAGTAATGTTGTTGGGTACATATGCTTCGTTCAGCACTTTCATCAGAGCATTCCTATGTGCCTAAGAATTTTGCAGCAGTGACAGGATGGATATGTGGGCGGGAGTTCTGTTCAGATGATCAACAACAAAGTACTCCATTGCTTGTACTTTCCTCCAGAGGTCATCCAGACCAGTTTCAATGATGGGTTATTTGTTGGTAGCTTGCTTACTTGTCTCTCCCAAATGCTCAAGTGTATAGATTCTTCCCATTCTAGTCATTCCTTGTGCAGCACCAGACTCTTCCATCTTTGCTTTCCCTTTTCTCCTTACTTCGGCAACATAATCCCAAGGTACAACGTTGGAGCTGAAGGGTAGTGTGGATGCCACTGTCACAGTGAAGGATGTGGTTACTTCTACCTCAAATGGAGTAGGTGTGGCTGCAGGTGGTGTCACTTCTACTTCAAAGGGAGACGATGCGGCTACCTCAACTTCAATTGGCGGTTGTACCCGCACTGCAATGGGATTGAGTGTGACTGCAGGTTTCTTAGGTTCGTCACCTTCCAGAATCAGCCCAATTGACCCCTCAGGATCCCACTCTTCGTCGGTTTCTATCACATTGACTCCTTCACCTCTATGATTTGGGAGGGGATTATTGCGGACATTGGGTGCGGCTTCCTTTGCCTGTATGACCTTGGTATCAATCAGCATTTGGATCTTGTCTTTCAGAGAGCGGCATTCATCAATAGTATATCCATTCATGTCGGAATGATATGCACATGTCTTGTTTGGGTTGACCCATCGGGAGGAAGTTTCCATAGCCACAACGGGAATAGGGGTGACATATCCGGCAACCTTTAATCTTTCATACAACTAGTCAATGGGTTCAGTAATAGGGGTGTACTGTCTGGGTGGTTTGCGATCAAAATTGGGCCTGGGTTTTTGATAATTTGGGCGGGCTGGAGGTGAATGATAGTAGGTTGGTTGGGTGTTATAAGTGTGGTAGGCGGTGGCGGGTTGAGGATATCTAGGAGGTGAAGGTTGGTATGTGGGTGGAGGTGTTTGGTATACAAATGGAGATTTTGGACCTTGGGCTACCATCACTGTCCCTACTTCTTTCTTCTTTGATATGCCACCTGATTGTAATGCCTTGTTTGTGTCCTGCAATGCCTCAAAATTAGTTACCATCTTGCTTTTGATACCTTCTTCAATCCTTTCTCCGAGCTTGATGATGTCGGAGAACTTGTGATTCTCAATGACCATTAACCTCTCATAATATTGTGGATCATGAGATCTGATAAAGAACTTGTTCATCTGCTCTTCTTCTAATGCCGGTCTAACCTTTGCTGCTTCTGACCTCCACCGAGTAGCATAATCACGGAAGGTCTCCGTTGGCTTCTTCTTGAGATTTTGTATGTAGAAGACATCCGGTGTATTTTCTGTATTGAATCTGAATCTATCCATGAAGTCTGATGCCATGCTTACCCAATTAGCCCATTTCTTGGGATTTTGACTTATGTACCGAAATAGGGCACCTCGAGTGAGGCTTCTCATGAACAACTTCATGCGAATCCTCTCGTCCTTTCCAACCCCTACGAGCTTGTCACAGTAGGTTCTCAAATGTACCTTTGGGTGACCTGTTCCATCAAGCATTTCGAACTTAGGAGGTTTGTAACACTCCGGTAGTTCCACATCTGGTTGAATGCACAAATCCTCATAGTTTAGACCTTCGATTCTTTTGCCTCTTTCAACACCCTCAACTCGGCTTGTGAACTTCTTGATTTTTTCTTCCATGTTCTTAATGAGCAGTTCCTTCTCGGCGGATTCTGGTGTATACAAGATTGGTTGAGTAGAGTGGGTAGGATTTCCACATATATAAGATTGTTTTGGTTAATGCCGGGGGTTTGGGTGTAATGGTGATCATTGGTTGAATTTTGAGATCGGGGATAGGTTGTGCGGTATTCTGAGGAGTGTGATAAGTGGTTTGTGGATATTGGGTCGGAAGATGCTAGTGTTGAGGGGGTGTTGGTATGGGTAGAGGATTAGGATTTTGAGGAGGTGTTGCATATTGGTGGGGTGAGGGAGGATTTTGCGAGCGTTGGTTAGGAGTGTATTAAGGAGGCACTGGGTTTTGGGTGTTTGGTTGGTTAATATCTGGGACGTTTAGTGTGAGGGAGAGGTTTTCCAAGTTGCGGACCTGCTCAAGCTCACCTTGCAACTCAAGTATTTTCTGTTCTAGCCGCAAGACCAAGTCATTTGGTGCCGGAGTACTCCGACCATCAGATATTTCCACATTCTCAGTGTGTGTAGCATTTTCTTTTCTGACGCCACTCATATCGTCCATATTAGCTTTTCCTTTTCTTTTTGGTACACTTAGATGAGGAGGAGGTGGAGGGCCTCTGGATCTGGTGTGATATGCTGATGATGCTAGTATGTGTGAACCAACCTTGGGGAATGGGAATAATCAAAAAAAGGAAAAAACAAAAAGGTAGCCAAGTCAGTAAGAATTCTGAAAAAACAATTTGCGGTATTTAAACACATATTGCGGAAATGTAAATTTGCGTCCTAATTTGGGGAGCCTCGTTGTGCCCGAGGTAGGCCTAGCAACAAGTAGATTAGGAGAAATTTAATGCAAATAATTTCCTCATTTCATTAACGTGATAAGTAAGACGAATGTAAAATGACAATAAATAAATAAGTCACTAATGGCTTTAGCCTTATTACATTTGAAAAGTAAGTCTAAACCTAATTTACTTGGCTCCATCGATTAGATTCCCTAGGTCGCGCATGTCCAGTAGTAGGTATGCCCTTGCTAGATTTCCTCCCCCGTTACCCTCGGCATTCTGGCAGTCTATGACTCTTTTCCTTATCTTCCCCTCTAATTCCATTAAACCCTGCTCCAGATATTCCAGCCTTTTCGATCACCTGGTAGCCATTTCCTTCCATTCATTGATTGCCACCATATCGATCTTGTGTTGTTCCAAATGCTCGGCCTCAGACTTGTGAACTCTTTTGTGCAATCTATTATACTTCACTTGTGCCTCAGCAACTTCATCTATGACTCTGTTTCCTCGACCGACCCCTGGCTCGACTATTCCTTTTATGCTATCTTCCAACCATGATGGGTAGAAGTACACATGCTGCATGATATTGATCTGGCTTGATGGTTTCCTTTTCCACGATGACCTTCAAGTGCCACATGTGTTGAGCTTCACATTTGTACGGGGATTCATCATCTTGAAAATATGCTCTGTAGTGACTCATTTTGGAAACTCGTGGTATGACTTGTTTCCTACCAGCTTGTCTCATGACCCTGATAGGAACATAGGGGTGTATGCCCCTTAACCCGATCAACACCAAATGTGGAGCATCTCTCGATCTGATGATGAAGTCACTAGTAGGGAACCACTCGAACATCCAATGAACCTGGTCCTCGGTCAAATTGTCAAAAACCTGTACCTATTCTGTAGCATTCTCTGGTTGAGAAAACTTGTCTGGGATAAAGGTCATTCTTTTGGGGTGATGGAAAGCTATGTGATTGTTCCACGGTCTTGGTGGAAACTCTTGGCGGTATTGACCTCTTGGGAGATGTTCTAGCAACCAAATCTGTAGCAGCAAATTACACCCCTCGAAGTGTTTGAACCCCTTATGGCAACTATCCAAGGCCCGATATATGTCTGCTATAATCATAGGGACAATAGTATATGCTTGCCCCTCGATTCCCTCCATTAAGGCTTTGGTTACCATGGCCAGTCTGGTGTGAATCCTATCCGGTTTGCTTGGAAACACTATCATGCCCAAAAAGCAGACGATGAACACGAAAACCCTACGATGAATCCAACCCAAGGAAGTGATGGGGAACTCGTCATGAAAGATACGATAAGATTTATTGTGTCCGTATCGTTCATGAAGGAAGTCAAAAGGTATGTAAGACTTCTTCAAACATACTAAGTTGTCATTCTTTCTTAAGCCCATAATTTTCAGAAACCCCATGGGGGTGCGGTTTTCCGGTACCAATAAACCAGGACTGACCCAAGGTAGTCCAGCGAATCCCCCTATTTTTTCCAAAAGAGGAGCCATTTCTATGTCACCAAAACGGAACACATCCCTTTCTCCGTCCCATAACATAGTAGCAACTTCAATCAACATGTTGTTTGGTTGGATGTCTAATAAGGAAGGTAAGTTCCCGAGGACCCTTTTCACATGATTTTGTCACTAGACGGAAGGTCTTCCCACCAATCTAGAAACAACGGTGGTATGGTTCGGACCATGCCGAACCTGGGGACTTCGTGCCTCATTTTCTGCAAAATAAACAAGGTTAGACCCTTTACCCCTTAGAATTCGACTATTTATACATTAATGATTAACATATCGACATTTATTTCTCCAGATAATGCACAGATCGTGGTTGCGTCCATTGGGATTATGGAAACCCTGGTGGACTTTGGACAAGGCTTTCCTTAAAGGGTTATTATGCGGACATCATATTAACCCATGCTAGGTTCGACCATGATGCATGTACAATTATTATCAGAGTAAGGTTTTTATAGAGGTCTAGACTGGTACCCTCAAGCGGACAACTTGAGGGGGAAAGGCACGGAACCGTCGACTGCACCGCTGATCGACTAGTTTTATCGTAAATAAGCCTTTCCAAATTCAAAAAAGGTGATATAGGAAGAGCGCAGACACTCATCAAGTGTTGCTATGGTATTAATTACGCACGAATGTTATATGATGTTGAGCATGTATTTATGCAAAAGAAAATTGTCAAGTATTTTCACGATGAAAAATGATAAAATGAGGTATTTAATAATTGTAAAGGCCTTTAAGAAAGAAAACAAAGAGACAAGTCAGTTTCCATAGTAAAAAGTAATAAACAGGGAAGAGAAATCATAAATGAATGAAGATAAGTGAATAAATTCACATAGAGGGGGAAGGGGAAGAGGTGTGCAAGTATTAATGGAATAAAGACATGTTTAAAGACTAATTCACAAAACAAGTTTGTTATGGTAAGAGCCTAAATCTAATCCCCAGCAGAGTCGCCATGCTATCGCGCCCCCTTTTTCTTGTGAAATTGGGTTTCGACATTTTTGGGACGACTCCTTTTGAGAGGTAAGGAATTGGAATTGAGAGAGTCGCCACCTAACGGATAAGGTGTGTTAGGTCACCTAGAGCAGATAACTCATATTACCAGTTTACATCACCAGAGATCAGGTAAGGGCTCAAGTTACCTTGAGGGGAAGGAGTTAGGCACCCCTCGAGGTTCATAACGGTGGAGCCCAGCCGAACTTGAATTAAGCAAATTAGTCTAAAAGAAAGCAATTTGGACAAATAAAATACTCGACTTATTTTAAAACAGGAATTGGAGGGGGGGTGGGGGTCCTAAGTTTTTTAGTCTATAGGATCTCCCCATGCAATACCTTGTAAATCCCTCAAGTCGGGGTGCTACTCATAGTACTTTGCGCACGGACTATCATCTCCTACAAGTAATCAACCGAGTACCACTCAAAATAAGGAAAGCATCATATAGACTCAATCAACAGTCAGATGACAAGAAAAATAAGGTAAATAAATAATGAAAACATGGTAGATCACATAGAATAAGGAAAATATCAGTATCATACGAGAAAGGAAAGGGTAAATGGAAATCAGTAAAAGATTTCAAGCCCTAATTTTCAGGTAAACATTCATAAGTTGGCAAAGATAAAAGGCAAGAGTCACATGCTTCATAGGATGAACATAGACGAGAATATATTCACAGAACACAAAATCGAAACAGATCTGGTCCCAAAAATAAAAAGGTTTGAAACCCTAATTTTGGGTAAACCATAAAATTGATAAAAATTTGATAAAAGCAAAGGTAAAGACTCAAATATTTTAGTAAAATGAACATAGACAACTAGTTCTTGTTCGATTAAAGAAGATTTGAAACCCTAAATTGGGTAAGTAAAAAGATTTAAAGAAAATAGGCAGATTTATACGGGATAACATTAAAAATAAGGTTTAAAACAGTTTTGGTTCGAATCAGAAAGATCTGAACCCTAACCTCAGGGTTAAGTATGAATCCACAAGATATATGAAAATATTCGTACTTACAAAGGTCAGAATGATCACATACGAGAATAAGCAACATGTTATAGATTTTGAGCCAATTTTGATTCGAATCTCTCCAGATCTGCTTGCCATTTTAGGCAAGCTATTATGTAACACCGGAGAACGGATAGCCAGTAAGGAGGTGGGACCAAATAAGGTAAGGAATCATAGGTTGATTCCATTTCTAGGGTTAGAATCAGAAGAATTTGGGGAGACGGCGCTAGGGTTTGAGAAGGGAAGGGGGGAGGAAGATGAGAGAGTGTTTAGTGACGGCGTTTTGGTGGAAAGGAATTAGGGGTAGGCCGAGTAGGGTGTAATTAAAAGGTGTGCAGTGATGTGAGTCGTTGATCTCGAGAGATCAACGGCTGAGATTAAAACTTAGGTCGGGAGGGTTAATTTGGACGGGTACAGGCCTGGATTAACGGGTTAAGGGTATTGGGCTAAGGTTATTGGGCTGGGGTAACTGGGTTAGGTTCGAAATTGGGTTCTTTAGGGGCTATATTTTAAATACCCAATTAATTAGTAAAATAATTTATAAAAATAACTAATAAATAACAAAAATATCACTTGTGCATGAAAATGTTTTAAATAGCTACTTAACATTATAAAATATAAAAATTCATTTTCTTTATAAATGAAGTATTTATGCATATATGTGGGCTATAATTGCAAAATATGCAATTTTTGCCTAAGGATACAAAAATACAATTATAATAAGTATATATAAAATATTTAAGCTTAATATGAATATATATGATAAAAAATTAAATAATAAATTATTATAAAATTATTTGTGATACAATTAATAATTATTTATATAATAAAAATGCAGGAATAAATTGATTGAAAACCTTTAAAAATTATAGAAAATTATGGAAAATACTTGATGATGCTCATGCACTATTTTGAAGGTATATATGTATATTTAAATATATATGAGGGAAAAATTGGGTATCAACATAACCTTACCATCCGATGTATATATTCATTTCCATTTTGTATATATTCGTTTCACTCCATTACTGTACATATTTATTTTACTTTCCGTAGTTTACTTCATAATTTCTTTCGTATTTTTTCCTTAATAGCTTAACTTCTTCTTTCCTTTTGTAGCTTCTTTTTACATTTTGCGTGATCAATAAGTGTAACAACTCGATCGGTCGTTCTGAGAGTTTAGCCCCGTTTCCCCTATTTCTGCTTTATTATGTGTTGTTCAACCCTTTTATGTGTTGTTAGGATGACCGGTTCGGGCTCAGAGTGGTTGTGGAGAGAAATGAGACACTTAGTCTCTTAAGTTGGCTTTATAGTTAGAAAAGTCAATCAGAAGTTGACTTATAGGTAAATGAATCGAAATATGGATTTTATGGCTCATGTAGCTTTGTTAGGTGATTTTGGAATTAAGAGTGTGTTCGGAATATTATTTTGAGGTTTGGAGTAGAATTAGGCTTGAATTGGCGAAATTGAGTTTTTGGTGATTTCTGATCGGCAATGGAAAATTAGCTATCGGGGTCTGAATGGAATTTTGGAAGTTGGAACAGGTTCGTGGTGTCATTTTAGAGGTGTGTGTAAATTTTCAGATCATTCGGAGGTGGTTTGGTTAGTTTCGGCATTGTTGGGGAGTTTTGGAAGTTTAGAAATCCTTAGGCTTGAATCATGAGTTGATTTGGTGTTTTGATGTCATTTCGGGTGTTCCGAGGGTTCTACTAAGTTCGGGTGATCATATATGACTTGCGGGTATCATTGGTTGGGGCCCCGAGGGGCTCAGGATGATTTCGGATAGTCATCGGAAGTTAAAAGTTTTGAAAATGCAGCAAATTGGCTGCTGGTGCAGGCCTTCTGATGTGGCCGCACCTGCGGAAGGGTAGTCGTAGGTGCGAAGGCGCAGGTGCGGACGACCATGCGCAAATGCGGAAAACAGAAGGATGGCTTGAGGGCGCAGGTGCGGAATTTTGGTCGCACATACGAGCCATTATGGACCGCAGATGCGGAAGACGGGGTCTAAGTCATTATTGCAGGTGCGCACTTGGGAACGCAGGTGCGAGACCGCAGGTGCGAGCCCATTTAACGGTGCAGAATCCCTGGGCATAGTATATATATTTCCAGCCTTCGCGAATTCTCTTTTTTCCACCATTTCTGAAAATGGGTTTTCGTCTCCCTAGCATATATTGATGTTATTAATCTAGTTTTGGTTAGATTCGGAGCATTCGGGAGCCGATTCAAGGGGCAAGAGCATTGCGGAGTAGTTTTCGGGCCGGTTTGAGGTAAGTAAACCTCTAATCAGTCAAATAATACCATAGAAAAGAGTTTTAGGTCCAAAAATCTTACCTCTACGAACTTCCTTTGAATTCCCTCTTCAAATCGCTCAAGGAGATCCAAACCCGTCTTCAAAACTGGTGGAAATAAGAGAATTCGCGAAGGCTGGAAATATATATACTCTGCCCAGGGATTCCGCACCTGCGGACTCGCACCTGCGGTCCCAAGTGCGCACCTACGATAATGACTTAGACCCCGAATTCCGCATCTGCGGTCCATAATCCGCACCTGCGGCTCGCAGGTGCGACCAAAATTCCACACCTGCGCCCTCAAGCCATCCTTTAATTTTCCGCATCTGCGCATGGTCGTCTGCACCTGCGGTTCCCCTTTCGCAGGTGCGGCCACACCAGAAGGCCTGCACCAGCAGCCAATTTTTGCTGCATTTTCCAAAATTTTAACTTCTGATGACAATCTGAAATCATCCCGAGCCCCTCGGGGCTCCAACCAATGATACCCGCAAGTCATATATGATCAACAAAACTTAGTTGAACCCTCGGAACACCCGAAATGACATCAAAACACCAAATCAACTCATGATTCAAGCCTAAGGATTTCTAAACTTCCGAAACTCGCCAACGACGCCGAAACTAACCAAACCACCTCCGAATGACCTGAAAATTTACACACACATCCAAAATAACACCATGAACTTGTTCCAACTTTCGAAATTCTATTCCGACCCCGATAGCTAATTTTCCACTGCTGACCGAAAATCGCCAACAACTCAATTTCGCCAATTCAAGCCTAATTTTACCCCGGACCTCAAAATAACATTCGAACACACTCTTAAGTCACAAATCACCTAAAGAAGCTATCCGAACCATAAAATCCATATTTCGAGGTCATTTACTTATAAGTCAACTTCCGGTTGACTTTTCTAACTATAAAGCCAACTTAAGAGACTAAGTGTCTTATTTCTCTCCACAACCACTCCGAGCCCGAACCGGTCAACCTAACACAACTTAAAAGAGTTGAAAAACACATAATAAAGTAGAAATAGGGGAAACGGGCTAAACTCTCGGAATGACCGATCGGGTTGTTACATTCTCCCCCACTTAAACATACATTTATCCTTGAACGTGCTCAGAGTTGTTCCAAAATAACCACCAAAATTGCCGTGTAACCTACCATGCACATACTCGGGGTGATACCACGTCACCCCATCCCATATAGGTCCAATAGCACAACACAGTTGAAATTTTGAAATCCAATCTACCCATAAACTTAGAACAAAATTTTCACTTCTGAAATAATTTACAAGATCAAAATTCCACAACTGCAAACTGAATAAGTCTGAACACGCTGTATCAAGCCATATCCGTAACCCAAGGATGTAATCACATAACATACCGCATGACTCAAACACTCATAGCGATAACTCCTAATCACAATAGTTGCTCAAAATAACCCAATACCGATGCAGAACCTCTTATCAAGCAATGCCTCGCTCTAACACTTTCATATGCTACCGATGATGAAAGAAACACGTAAAAACTAGCAACCACTCGTCCGATCAGCCAGTCATGGAGCTCCCCCTTTCTCCGACAGGAACTATAACAGATTTCTAAGCCAACTTCCGATATCATCCTTCCAACAATGTTGTAGTTAATTCAGACAGTATTCATTCTAGGTCCAGTGACCTCTTCTCATCCCACACGACCACTCTGATGACACGACACATCAATACAATCCAAAGCCATAACCTGTGCAACTTGTGCACCCAATAGCAACATCCCCAACGAGCTCAAATCATATAAAGAAGATTCACATAGAGGACTATCCTTCCATTAACAATTACCATCACAACACAATGCTAAAAGCCTAGCACACATCGTAAAATCAAAACACATGAATCTGACACCAAGGGTCATACCTCTACGTAACTCCGCTACAATTCGTGATCCCATCCAAACGCTGGTTCGCATGAAATACTTCAAGCCACCTTGCTGAAGATCAATAATCTGGCACAATTCAACATCGAGTACTCAAAATGCATTGCCATGACCACGGGTAAATTGGACGATACCATGCCACACGAACTAGAAAGAACATAACCAATATGTCTCAATCCCGCAATACCCCATTACTTACCTTACTCAAATCCCGCTATAAAGCCCAAATAGAACCGCACCATATGTGCAAATAACCAACAATCATAACTCCTCACAACACCGAAGAGTAACTCATAGATCGCTCCAGAACACGAATAAGCTCAATGAAAATCAAATGGTACACCTCTGAAAAATAGCAATTCGGAGTCAACAATTCCGACCAGGTGCAGAATACACACCCATACTGACCTATCAATGAACCCTAAGTCAACTCTGGTCACCCACAACAGATAGGTAACTCTATGAAGGTTCACAATGACTGAATCATGGCATTTACTAACATCTGACTAGCTTTGCTCGCATCCTCACATTCCACAACCGAAAAATAATCAATTTATGAGAACTCTCAGTCTCGAAGTCCATGAAGCACAAAAATTACCATATCTGATCCCAACTCCACTGCTCAAATATATAACACGTCCCTAATACTCAATCATTCCACGAGGGATACCCCTAAAATTCTTCCATGCCATCAAGACAACTGGAATATCAGTAGTCGATCCAACAAGAGAGCGTCACAATACCGATGAAGCACCCTTAACTCCACACATTGACCTTTCTGAAATGTATACCCTCATCAAGCCACCCAATTGGTGATATCATCTACTTAGTCATCTGAAACTGCCAATGCTGCTTGAGAAATTTGACCTTCCTTCCAGAACTGAACCGAGATCTCACATATGCAAATTTCAACTCTACACAACATATCGCATACGCCACGCCATCCTATGATAAATATGAGAACTTCATGATCCCTTCCGAGCCACAAACAATCACACACCCAACTAGCCAAGAAATTTACGTTTGATCCCATCTAGAAGCAAAATCACTATACATCACATGCTTCTCACACCAGTAGAAGATACACATCTCTAACCGTAGTAGAAACCATCCAGAACTAGCCGAATTCCATGTGTACAACACCAAACCGTCAGGCCTTAATCCTTCTAACTCAACCATGCTACGAAGGTCACCAAAACCCAAGAACATTGCCAAGAAACACCTAAAAAGTAAAACTCATTACCTCATACTCAGGGAACTAATAATATCCCTTATCATGCCGATCCGACCTACTACCAAGCTGTCCTATTTATCCAAGTTCCTTCTGACTGACCTTCGAATTGATACTTCTTCTTGCCATAATATCGCAAATCTTACCCCAGGCTCACCACACGAGACCCAAGCATAAAACCATACCGTCTAAGGCTCATAAGCCGCTTAATATTCTCTCAAATATCCCCAAAAGCACCACATTCAAAATACTTACCCTGAAGAGACTTCCTACAAATCTAAAGCAATTACCTTGACCTTCCTGATACTGATATGAAGAACCTATGATAATGTTTTACACCCTCCAACGTAAATCTCAGTCCTAGCCAAATACACACCTTGAAGATCCTCAATTGTTACATATAACCTTGAATCCATCAAAACCATTCTCGAGAGTCAGCCACTCTACGCAAATCTCAATTACACTAATCAAACAGACCGAACGACCTGGCCCCACTTGCACACCAACATACTAGGAAGTAGACCACACATTCGACGCAACAAGAAAATTCCTACGTTGCACACACTACACCTTTTACAATTACAACTCAATCATTCAATAAAATCCATTTACCCATAGAGTACATTACAACCTGTATTCAAAGATTTTACATTACTTAAGTCATTCTCAAACTCCATCTGTGCAGATACTGATTCATCAGTATACCTCGAACTGAAACTAATGTGACGCATAATCGTACAACCACCTGATCATTAGTAGACTCCCCCACTTGGTTCAAATTCATATATCAAAACAATCAATAACTCACAGTGCTCATACGCTAACACCATCGCCATATCACAGTGAGATTCAACTAAATCCTTCATAAGGTTGTATAACACAAATCATCTGATATCTCGAATCATCTGCAAATATCGCATTCACCATTGTAATGGTCATGCCAACTTCCACAAGCGATCTAAACTCAAATTTCAACATATATCAATTACTGATAAAAGAGTACTTACTACAAAACCACCTAAGGGTCACACAACCTCAGGACACCCAGCGGGAGATAACCCCACATGTTTAACCTCAAACTGATATCATCTCTACACCCTTCCAAAAATCATAGCTATTACGCAATCACTTTATCCTCCTACATTAAAAACAACTAATGCCTACCCTCGAGGCATCACAATACGCGGTATAAGAACCTGAAGCTGATGGCAGAACTAACACTGGAGCTGTGGTTTATGAAATCTTGAGCTTCTGGAAGCTCTACCCTTACTTGTCTGACCACCTGAATACCCTCACTGGACACAACGTGCCCCAAGAATGATACTGAACTGAGCCAAAGATTCACACTTGGAGAACTTTGCATAAAGCTTCTCCTCCATCAATCTCTATAATACCCTCCTAAATATTGAGTATGATCCTCCTGGATACGTGAATACGCCAGGATGATATCAATGAAAACAATAATGAAGGAGTATAAATACAGCTGGAATACACCGTTAATCAAATACATGAAGGCTAATGGGGCATTGGTCATCCCAAAAGACATCACCAGGAACTCATAACACAACAGGAAGATTCCACTTCCCTCCACAACTAAATTACATGAGAGGTCCTTCAATACACTCAGAACTCGAAGCCATATGCCAACTCGAGACAGAAATCAAACACTCAATAGTTGTTGCCACATTTCCAGCCAATCCTTTTGTCACAATCAAACAATCTGAACACACTTCACCATCGAATCACACTCGCCACATAGTCATCCAGTCACAAAACCCCACCGATAAGGACACAAACGGACATATAAGTCCCAAATGCACGACTCACATAATCGAAATCTCAGCACTCAAGCCACAGAATAAAATTCGGCCTCAAGTCCTCCAGACTGGCCCATTATCAACATGCTAAAATCGCCTCTCGCACCGCACCCATGGAAATCACAATCCGTGGATACATAGATGATATTGAGCGCTCGCGTGCGCATTCAAATACATGAAAGAAATTCAAAGAGTTACTCTTTTGGCTGAATAGATGGATTTGCACGACAAAATTCAAGAATGTGAGATTTTTCCTAAGGGTTCTGTAGCCTCTCGACGATAAGTACAAACGTCTCCGTACCGGTCCGCAAGACTCTACTAAACCTGCTCATGACCGGTGAGTCCTATGTAACCTAGGTTCTGTTACCAACTTGTCACGACCCCAAATCTAAACTAGTCATGATGGCGCCTATCGTGGAACTAGGCCAACCAGATTAACACTCAAATGTAGAGAATCTTCCATTTATATCATTATAGACTGATAATCCATAAAGGTTTCTATTTAAATTACCTTTTAAACAGACAAAGATACACCATATGTTTAAAATATAACCCCAAGACCCCGGAGTCACTAGTCATGAGCATCTACAGAAAATATACAAGTTTGGAAAATAAACTCTATAATAGTAAGCAGGAGAGAGGAGGGTTGCGGACGCGTGCAGCTACCTCGCAAAATCTCCAAGAAGTCTCTGGAATAGATAGACATCTCACTCAGCCCTAGCACCTAGATCTGCACACAAGGTGCAGGGAGTAATGTGAGTACGCCAACTAAGTAGTAATGAAAATAAAT
>MDKH01003833.1:0-11741 GCA_005239495.1 Nicotiana undulata | reverse complement strand
ACGGACCTAATTTGAACAAAAAGTACCCCGGGAGTTAAAGAATTAAATTTTCCAGAAATTGGGGGTTATGCGACGCATTATGCGATCACATAACGTGTATGCGGACCACATAGATGTCGCATACACGGGCAGATCACTGCCCAATTGAAGGACAACTATGCGGTCCAATCTGCGACCGCATTTCGGATCTGCGGACCGCATAGCTGTCGCATTATTGCCTTTGATTTTTGGGGAGGGGTGTTATGCGACGCACTATACGATCGCATAATGAATATGCGGACCGTATAGTGGTCGCATACCTGGGAAGATTGTTTCCAAATTTTGGCCCACCTGGGGCCATTCTGCGGTCAGCTCTGCGGACCGCATGTCAGGAATGCGATCTCATTCCTGACCGCATATTTGACACGGGGTTTTAATTTTCCAAACTTTTATACCCGACCCCAGCTTCATTTAACCCCTAACCCCTTTCATTTTAACTGGATTCTAAACAAGATAGAGAGAAGAAAAAGAGAGTTCTTGAGAGAGAAGGTTCCAACATCACTCAAATTAATTATCCAAAATCACTCAAGCCCGTATATTATCGAGTAATCAGTCATCTTCTTTGCTAAAAGGTAAGACTTCACTCTAATTCTCCCAATTTCTCAGATTTTGGATGGGGAATAAAGCACTCATGAGTTGGTTTTGAAAAATGAAAGATGAAACCTTGCATGCATGTGAATGTAACTCCGTAACCTAGTAATGGGGGAAACGAACTTGGGTAATTATGCAAAAAGGGGGTTAGTAACCTAAGGGATCGCATAGTGTTTGATGAAATGCTTAATTGAATTCGAGGTTCCTAATCCTAAGTGAAATAGGTCACATTGTGGAATAGATTGACGGTGCCCGACGATCCGGTGAATTGTGATAGAAATTAAAAAGGGAAACTCGACTCCAGGTATGTATGGCTAACTTTAATCTTTGTAAAATCGCTTTGTGGTGTCCGAGCATACGGTACGTGTATTGGTGTGAATATGTGCAAATGGTTGTTCAAATTGTGTTGAAGCGTGAAGTGTATTCCTTGTTTGTCTTTAGTTGATCACCACACTACCATGCTATGTGAAATGATGCTTGTAGGTTAATGAATCCAAGAGTATGAATGTATGTGCTAAAGGCTCTGTAACAAGTAACGAAAAGGAGTTGTGGTGTGATGTAATTGAACTAAACGGCTGTGGCAATATCGTATATGATTCACTGTTTGGTAAGGTTTATTGTGGCACGATTTCTTTTTTTTTTTTATACGTATTGTGGGTTGTAAATAAGCTATATTCCTATTGCTGAAATTTTTTGTGATTGAATTGTGAACTGTCATTTTTGATATGAGATATGATTGTCTGGTGGGATCGGGTTGCGCGCCGCAATAGTAGGGATAAGGGTGATATGTGAGAAGTGATAAGGGTGAGATTTGATTGTCCGGTGGGATCGAGTTGCACGCCGCAACAGAAACATACGAAATGATTGTGATTGTCAGGTGGGATCGGGTTGCGCGCCGCAACAGAAGAAATAAGGGTGGAATGTTGAGAAGGGATAAGGGTGTAATTGTGATTGTGATTGTGATGAATTGAGAATTGTGGAACTTCCATTGTGTTTCTTTCTATATCTTTGTGCAGTGATAGTGTGACTCTATGTCTGTCTCTTGCCTGTGCATTGTTGATTTTACTTAGAGTAAAGTTTGTTCATACATACCAGTACAATTCAAATGTACTGACGTCCCTTTTGCCGGGGGCGCCACATTCTGGTGATGATTGTAGGTGGTTCTATAGCAGGTACTCCAGCCTACGAAAAGTAGTGCCTCCTCTACGTCTCATCAGCTGTTTTGGTGAGCCCCTTTCCTCTCGGGGCCCTGTGTGGTTCATGCCACCTCTTCTTCCGGATATTCATTTTGGTAATTGTGTAAGGTATAGCCAGAGACTTGTTACCGGCAAGTATTATATAACTCCTTTGTACTCTTAGAGGCTCCGTAGACAGGAAATGCGGGTTATGTACATATGTATTTTTGGGCAGTATAACTTGTAGACCACGTAAAGTAAACCTATATGTTTTGTAAGTATTGTACCACATGTGGGTAATGATAGAAATCTAGAATTTAATCCCAGGTTGTAAGAATGTGTTTAAATTATAATTGAATAATGTACATTGGAATCACGGGGTAATACGTGGGATGGAAAAGCTAATCCAGGTCCGCTTGACTGGGGCTACCCGGTCGAGCGCCGGTATTGTCACCTCGGTTTTAGGGCGTGACACCTCTGAAGCTTGATTAAATCCCCCTTGAAATTCTCTCCACATTTGTCCATAAACATATGAAATGAATGAAGTAAATGCAAAAATCCCGTTTTAAACAACACTACCCAGATCTTTCCTCTCCGTGATCACGGAATTACCTTCGCGATCGCGGAAGCCAATGAACAGCTGCCCCAAAATCTTTCTCCGCGATCGCATCATAAGCCTCGCGATCGCATAACCCTGCCTCAGCCTTCTCCGCGATCGCATTGCACATCCTGCGATCGCGTAAGCCAATCTAGCAGCCTTCCATATTTCCTTCTTCGCGATCGCACCCATGGGGCCGCGATCACATAGGCCAAAAGCCTTGCCCCTCAATTTTCTCTCCGTGATCGCACAACAAAGGCTGCGATCACATAGAACACCAGCACCACCAGAAACCAGCAACAACAAAAATAGAGAAAAGTGGCCCGAAACCACCCCGAAACACACCCGAGACCCCCCGGGACCCTGTCCAAACACACGACTCAGTCCCATAACATCCCACGAACTTGCTCGAGGCTTCAAATCACATTAAACAGTGCCAGAATCACGAATCGCATAAAAATTCAACTTTATGAACTTTGAAATTTCCAACTTTCACATCCGATGTCGAAACCTATCAAATCACGTACAATTGACCCCAAATTTTGCACGCAAGTCATATTCGACATTACGGACCTGCTCAAACTTCCGAAATCGCATTCCGACCCCAATATCAAAATTTCCACTTCCGGTCGGATTCCTCAAAAACCTTCAAATTTCTAACTTTAGCCAAATGACTTCAAAATGACCTCCGGATATCCGACTTCACTTTCGATCGCGCTCCCAACTCCAGAATCACCGTACGGAGCTATCCCCAGACTCGGAATCCCAAACGGACCTCTATAACACTGAGATGCCTTCCAACCCTAAACATATGAAATTCTTCTAAAATACTAACTTCCACAATATACGCCGAAACGCTCCCGGGTAATCCAAAACCCGATCCGGACATACGCCCAAGTCCGAAATCATCATACGAACCTGCTAGAACCTTCAAATCCTGATTCCGAGGTCGTTTACTCAAAATTCCAATCTTAGTCAATTTCTTCAACTTAAGGCTTCTGAATTGAGAATTTTCCTTCCAATCTAACTCCGAACATCCTGAATTTCAACTCCGACCATACGCACAAGTCAAAATACCTGAAATGAAGTTGTTCATGACTTCTAACCGCTGAACGACGCTCTATAGCTCAAAACGACCGGTCGGGTCGTTACATTCTCCCCCACTTAAACAGACGTTCGTCCTCGAACGTGCCAAGAACTTCTCTTGAGATATCTGAATTCACTAACCAACACCTCGTGCACCTGCCCGTGCTGACACAACCCATTTGAACACATAAACTTGAAAAACAAAATCTGAAGTTAACCACCTTTATCCATACAGCAAATTCCAGACTCAATTCCAACACCTGAAATTCTCCGCCAGGCATGCTCTGATTTAGGAATAACGTATCAATAACCACACGAGGCACCAGAACCCAACTGCGCACCTTCGCTGAATCGACACCATACACTGCATAGTCCATCTGTTGACCACCATGACGCTCCCTGAACCTTAATAGCCAAAATTCTACGAATCTGATGCTCGCAATGCAATTTATAAGATATATACAAACATCCTGCTAATATGCTGCCGATACCACCACAACGGAGAAGATGCGTAGACATTGGTAACCAAATGCAGAGTTAATCAAACAAAAATCTTATCACACCGATCCTAGATTATAATTCTCGTCTCACCTAGTATGAACTGTTCAAACAACAATTCCTCCCAGACATGACCAACAGCCACACACGATGCCATAATGCGCCAATAGGCCACAACTTGAACATGATACATAAGAAATGACTCAAGAAAGGACTACTCAACCCACGCAACCAATATAAACTCTCCCCAAAATACAGGAAGTAAAACACAAGGAAATTTATTATAGGAGCCCTACTCAACATCACGCTATTGCGGCATGCAACCCGATCCAAATAACATACCCGTGGCGGCGTGCCACCCGATCCCATCATAAAATTTATATAAAGAGATAAACACGAAGCTGAATTGATTATTATTACAAATCACTAAATACCGGTCACAAGCACGCTTAAGTGCATAATACCATTCTGGGGAGACTGATGGGCCATATACTACCAACTCAAGCACAACTTAGGTGCGATATATAACCTGAATCTCAAGGGCCGATCTGCTCACATAACCACATCACTACGCGAAATCTCAACACATACGAAATTATCAGACCGTTTCACAACTTACACGGCACAATCATAATATAGCTGAATCAACAAAGACGAGACATCATCTGATATCCCAACACCCCTCCTTGAGTAGCGCTATGCAAAAATGAACACATATGACTCGCATGAAGCCCATAATCTTGTTTTAATCCATTCACACATTTCAAGTCGATTCCGCTTGCACTGAACTAGGTTAATAGCCTCACCTGGGTTCGTATTAACCCACCCCTCCCATAATACGCAAGAGAAACCATCCTAGCCGGGACAAACACCCACAATCCACAACCAAATGAACTGAATGCCTTCCAGGCATAAATTTTCAAATAAGCAATATTGCACTTTCTTATACTTGGTCTAAATCTTCAATCAATCAGGTGACTACACGTCACACTTGTATAATTCTTCCCGTGGTCATGCTCCCACGACCTTTCACACAGGGTAACAAATATGCACATCCATACCACCGACCACCCTACGGTTGTAAAACAATTCAAGGACCTGTGACCAAGACACAAGCCTCTTTCACCCCACTAAAGATAACACCAGCTTATTCTAAACATTCAAATCCTTTGCTCTTGCTCCTCCGATATCATGACGTCCTTGTTAACATCGAACCGCAATCTCGATTCTTACTTCCAGTTCCACACTAACTATTGCTCCCAACATGACGATATGGAATATCATAGAAATTTCATCGTAATTCTTGAACCATTAATCGGGTGAACACTTTGTCATATAGAAAACCTTTACTTACCTCAGTTCACGAGGATCACAACAACATACGAGCGAATTCTCACAATCACAATACATGCAAATTCCTTAAGTAGTGGTCTGAACCACCATAAACCTTCCGGGATATGCCTATACTTGACAGGCCACAACACTTGAATGCTTCCAACTGAAATCTATTACGACGGCCGACAAGCCCCACACACATCTGCACATACCATACACATACTCAATCACACCGAAGGAACTGATCACTGCCGTACATGTGCCATTTCAACCATGGCTAACCAATCTATCTTCTTTTAAATCATCTTAATTGCCTCAGAGATAAGAGTAACGTCCTTCAACTCATAGCAAATCATCCCGCAATTCTTCCCGAGTGACCCAGATTCACGAGATCGTACTGCCTAAATCCCGCAGCCCGTCTCATCCCCCTCCAATGACCATCTCCACAATCCAGAGTCTATTCTCTTACTCCTTCCATACTATCATGCATGCTGAAAGTAACATAGAACGCTTCAATCAACTTTCCCTTCTCTCAGGAATTACGCTGCAAAAGCCCAATTCTTAATCATATTGCTGCTTGAAACCATTAAACACCGCATCCCTAATACTCTAAATTTACTAGGATCACTGCTGCGAGTCACCGCTCTGACTGGCCCCGAATACAATCAACTCCAAGGCTCTTCTAGAACCTGAACATCCTCTCAATGGAATACGTGACTGAGTCACTACCCTTACAACTTGCCGATATGCCGACGAATCCGCAACCTATGAGAACACGATCTTACAACCCAACTGCAGGAGGTGGGACTCCCCCACTTAGCCCCAAGCTACTCCTTACCTCATTCTAGACCCATGCTGGAGTCCTTCCTCCCTTGCTAGCATGATCTTGCTCAACCAATCCGTCAGCCCTTCCGAATTTTTCCTATTAGCATTCCCCAAATACCAAAAATCCCTAGCATCATTTGCACATTCTGCCTCCTATCAAATCGCCGCTATGATTCATTACAGAGAACTAACTAACCATACCATCGCTAACCTATACCCAGAAATACCCGCTTACCTATACCCAGAAATACCCGCTAACCTATACCCAGAAATACCCACTAACCTATTCCTAGGAATACCTGCTAACCTATACTTAGAAATAACCCACCTGCAGAAATCACCAACTGACATCGTCTAACAATATTGCATTACACATGCTCTACGACATCAATACCCCACCCTAAGCCTATTCTCATTCACCAACCTTGACTGCCTGCCTGCTCCTCCTGGACATCTACTAACTGCTCCACCCCATCTCCCGATCCACTATAGCTCTCAAATCACTCCAACATTCCCTTAAGATAGGCAGCCGTCCTACCACTGACCTCATGCTACGCTTCCACTCTTCCATTTGTTAAACTCTTTCTTTTACGCAACTACCGACTTCCGTTCCTTCCACCTAGCCTTTCAGAAATTTAGCTGCCATCTGACAGGTCTCTCGTGACTTCCTTCCTCACATGCTTCTTGCTGCGACCTCAATGCAATATCATTTCCCGTGGCTCTTAAACCCGCAGATCACCACAACTTCAGACTCTTCAAAGATCATCTTCCTCGAGCTGTCTTTACTAGAAGTAGCTATTATATTCTAAACCACCACATACCATGATCTCCGACATCCGTTCCTTCAATACTGCTTCACAACACCTTAACCCAATGCAACTGAAGAACCATAACACCGACGAACTTAACGCATCCCATTCGATCAATGACGACAATATTACATCACGGGTGAGTATTCCACCTCACTCGAAACCACAAAGTCTTGCTACTTTATCAATCCCAACCGGACCTTTCATAGTCCAGATTCCTTTCCTTCGACGGAACTAAAATACTGAAATCTCAAAATCGCCCCCTGAGAAGACCTCTCTTCAAGCCATTCATCACCCCAACACACGGGAAATCATTCTATTAACATACCAACACCGCAGAATCTGAACACAACCTCAAAATTCTCAGAAACACAGCAACTGAACTGAAGCAACATAATATTCTTCTTGCAGGTCAACAACAACAGCCCCAAACGACTACGCACAGAAGACTTCACACACCATATCTGTAACATCATCACAACTCCTCGAATTCCCGATTCACGACAAGCGCTTCGCGACGCGTAAGATTGAGTAGGGGGAAACATAGGCATAACACTTAAGGAAATCAAATAGCACGATAAGGAATCAAGAAGGGAAGTACTCCTAACAGCCCTGTAGCCTCTCGAAGATAAGTACAGACGTCTCCGTACCGATCCGCAAGACTCTACTAGACTTGCTCATGACTCGTGAAACCTAAGGGAACCTAGGGCTCTGATACCACGTTGTCATGACCCAAAATCTCTGAGTTGTGATGGCGGCGGAAACACTGCTAGGCAAGCCAATCCCCAAACTAGTTCAAACAACTTCCTGCTTAACATTTTCGAAATCATGCCTTTTTCTGCATTTATAATCAAATAATGAAAAAAATTCTCGTAAACTAAATACGGCGGAAGGTCCACTTAATGCAGCACAAGAAATACCAACACCTTCCCAGAACCCAGTGACACAAGTACATGAGCAATTTCTAAGAATTTATACAATTATACAACTCTTGTCCGAGAATTTAAATTGGACAAAGGCAATATAGGTAAAATGTAAGTACATAGAAGGGAGACTCTGCCAGCTGCGGAACGCCTCCGGATGAATACAGCCCGTATAAGTCTCCAAATCAATCACTGAACTATAAAGGTACCTGAGCAACAAAATGCACAGAAAGTGTAGTATGAGTACATATACATATATGTACCCAGTGAGTATCCCGTCTAATCTCGAAGAAGTAGTGACGAGAGGTCGACTTGACACTCACAAAGGTCCAACAGTATGGTATAACGATGATATAATAAAAGAAGTAGACATGTAAGACAGTGAATAGCAATTTTGTATAAAGTGCAGAAATCCAAGTAAATATTGGAACAATAACAATGGCCACTTTCTTTCCCCCAAATATCTAATACAAGTCAATATCCATGAAACAATGCCAAATAATCATGCGCACACAGGAATAAGACAATCGGTCGGAGTCCTTAGGAAAACAAAATAGCTATGCACTGCCGAGGATCGACCGGCCCGTCCCAAAAGTGCATGCTTACCATAGTCATGTCTGAGCACTACCAAGGATCGAACGGCCCTAACCATAAGTGCGTCTTTCAATGTAACCATATCATAACATAGTTCAACTTCGTCCATGCACTGCCAAGGATCGCACAACCTGTTCCAAAAGTGCATTCTCAATTACATCATCTATGTGCACTGCCGAGGATCGATCGACCCGTCCCAAAAGTGCACCTTTCAATCCGTCGTGGCGTACGGACCGCTCTTATGAGAGTGGGGGAAATCACACATCGATCGCGGAATGTAAATTGCGAAGCGGTCACATGCACACACAATAATCTTAAAAAAACAATTTACTTTCCATAATCAATTCCTTCCAATTATCAAATTCCATAAAATCTCAGAGAAAAGCAATACCACGCAAATTCATGAGTTCATAACATATATGTCATTTGTAAGAAAGAGTATAAGGCATGTTGTGGCCCTAAAATTTCACGACATGGCACAATTCCTTTTTATATTACTTTTCGTAAAACAATTTCTTTCGCATTAGTTAAATTTCCATAAAACTCAGAGAAAACATAACTACGTATAGCAGGATTTCAAAACATATAGCTCATCACAAGAAGAACACAATGCATGATGTGGGGACTAACTACCCGTACATAACAATAATAGCCGCTACATACGGACTCTCGTCAGTTGGTACGTACGTAGACCCCACAAACAATTGCACACAGCATGTAGAACACATATAGGGACAGTTCCCTCTTACAAGGTTAGAAAGGAGACTCACCTCGCTCCGAAGATTCATCATCGGCTTCCAAGCCTCTACGACGACTACAATGGATGCGCAACGCTCCCAAACTATCCAAATAATGATAATTCAATGAAAATATACTCAATAGATCATAACAAATTCAAATTACAAAGTTCCCCAACCCGGCTCAATGAAATGACCAAAATGCTCTCGGGCCCACGTGCCCGAACTTCGAAATTTCTTGAAGATAATCTCTACCCACAGCCGGACTAGTTAAATTATTCAATTTACTCCAATATTTATGCTCAATCCAAGGCTAAAATCAATTTTATCAAATTCTAGATTTCCTTGCAAATTCCCACATTTTTCCTCAATTTCTCATACCAAACTTATGTAGTAATCTTGTATTTAATCCTCGAGATGAGTAGAAGCAACTTAACTCTGAAGCTTGATGAAATCCCCCTTGAAATTCTCTCCACATTCGTCCATAGCATATGAAATGAATGAAGGAAATGCCAAAATCACGTTTTAAGCAACACTGCCCAGATCTTTCCTCTCTGCGATCGCGGAATTACCTTCGCGATCGTGGAAGACAATGAACAGCTGCCCCAAAATCCTTCTCCGCGATCGCATCTTAAGCCTCGCGATCGCATAGCCCAGCCCCAGCCTTCTCCGCGATCGCATTGCACTTCCTGCGATCGCGTAAGCCAATCCAGCAGCCTTCCAAATTTCCTTCTTCGCGATCGCACCCACGGGGCCGCGATCGCATAGGCCAAAAACCTTGCCCCTCAATTTCCTCTCCGCGATCGCACAACAAAGGCTGAGATCGCACAGAACACTAGCAGCACTAGAAGCCAGCAACAACAAAAATAGAGAAAAGTGGCCCGAAACCACCCCGAAACAGACCGAGACCCCCCGACACCCTGTCCAAACACACGACTCAGTCCCATAACATCCCACAAACTTACTCGAGGATTCAAATAATATTAAATAGCACCTGAATCACGAATCGCATAAAAATTCAACTTTATGAACTTTGAAATTTCTAACTTTCACATCCGATGCCGAAACCTATCAAATCACGTCCGATTGACCCCAAATTTTGCACGCATGTCATATTCGACGTTACGGACCTACTGAAACTTCTAGAATCGCATTCCGACCCTGATATCAAAATTTCCACTTCCGGTCGGATTCTTCAAAAACCTTCAAATTTCTAACTTTAGCCAAATGACTTCAAAATGACCTCCGGACATCCGACTTCACTTCCGATCGCGCTCCCAACTCCAGAATCACCATACGGAGCTCTCCCCAGAATCAGGATCCCAAACGGACCTCTATAACACTAAGATTCCTTCCAACCACAAACTTATGATATTCTTCTAAAATACTAACTTCCACAATATACGCCGAAACGCTCCCGTGTTATCCAAAACCTGATCCGGACATACGCCCAAGTCCGAAATCATCATACGAACCTGCTAGAACCTTCAGATCCTGATTTCGAGGTCATTTACTCCAAATTCTAATCTTAGTCAATTTCTTTAATTAAGGCTTCCGAATTAAGAATTTTCCTTCCAATCTAACTTCGAACTTTCTGAATTTCAACTCTGACCATACGCACAAGTCAAAATACCGAAAATGAAGTTGTTCATGACTTCCAACCGCTGAACGACGCACTAGAGCTCAAAACGACCGGTCGGGTCGTTACATTAATATTATTAAATCTCCATCGAAGCTAGGGTCTGTCGAGACTCCATGTAGCCGGATCATGCTACTTATTCTTGTTCCTCATCTTATTATTGAAGGATGTTCCTCTTCTGGTTGTAAGGAAGACGAGCATTTTCGCTCCTCTTTTGGTTTGCATAATACTTTTTTGAGTGTCGCTATATGTTAATTGCTCTATGTTGCTACGAATTCGTGCGTAGCGGCTATGATTGTTATGTCCGGGTAGTTAGGCCCCACATAATGCTCTGTTTTCTACTCGTAAGAATAACAAGTTATGAGCCCTGATTATATGTGTAGTTTTTGTTCCTCTGAGATTTATGGAATTTTAATAATAGAAAAGAAATTGTTTTACGGAAAGTAATATAAAAAGGAAATGTGCCATGTCGTGAAATTTTAGGGCCACAACATGCCTTATACTCCTTCTTGCAAATGACATATATGCTATGAACTCATGATTTTGCGTGATATTGCTATTCTCTGAGATTTTATGGAATTTGATAATTTGAAGGAATTGGTTATGGAAAGTAAATTTTTTTTAAAGATTATGGTGTGTGCATGTGACCTCTTCGCAATTTACATTTCGCGAGCGATGTGTGATTTCCCCCACTCTCATGGGAGCGGGTCGTACGCCACGACAGATTGAAAAGCGCACTTTTGGTATGGGCCGTTCGATCCTCAGCAGTGCATGGACGAAGTTGTACTACGTTATGATATGGTCACATTGAAAGACGCACTTATGGTTTGGGCCGTTCGATCCTCGACAGTGCGCAGACATGACTATGGTAAGCATGCACTTTTGGGACGGG
>ML290815.1:0-15821 GCA_005239495.1 Nicotiana undulata | reverse complement strand
TATTATTATTATTATTATTATTATTATTATTATTATTATTATTATTATTATTATTATTATTATTATTATTATTATTATTATTATTATTATTATTATTATTATTATTATTATTATTATTATTATTATTATTATTATTATTATTATTATTATTATTATTATTATTATTATTATTATTATTATTATTATTATTATTATTATTATTATTATTATTATTATTATTATTATTATTATTATTATTATTATTATTATTATTATTATTATTATTATTATTATTATTATTATTATTATTATTATTATTATTATTATTATTATTATTATTATTATTATTATTATTATTATTATTATTATTATTATTATTATTATTATTATTATTATTATTATTATTATTATTATTATTATTATTATTATTATTATTATTATTATTATTATTATTATTATTATTATTATTATTATTATTATTATTATTATTATTATTATTATTATTATTATTATTTTCTAATGACCAAAACACCCTTATTAAAATACTATAGGGTATTACATCCTCCCCACCCTATGAAATTTGATTCCCGAATTTATAACAAGTGCATACCTATAGACTGAAATAAATAGGGATACTTCGCTTGCATATGTTTTTCTACTTCCCAAGCAACTTCTTCAACGGTAAAATTTCTCCATAAGACTTTCACGAATGTAATTTTTTTTATTGTAGCTTCCTTACATGCCTATCAACAATAGCCATCGGCTCCTCCTCGTAAGATAACTTCTCATCAATCGGTATAGTAGGTACTTCAAGCACTTGAGATGAGTCTGGTATACATTTTCTTAGCATTGAGACATAGAACACTAGATGAATAAAGGACAACTCAGGAGGAAGTTCCAAATGATAAGCCACAGCTCCCACTCGATCTAATATCTCATACGGTCGTATAAACCTGGGGCTCAGCTTGCCTCTTTTCCCAAACCACATCTCACCTTTCATAGGAGAAACTCATAGGAACACTTTGTCTCCAATTGCGAACTCTAAGTCTCTTCCTCTCTTATCCGCATAAGATTTTTGTCTGCTTTGAGCTGTAAGCAATCTCTATATGATTAACTAGACTTTGTCCATAGCTTCTTGTACTAAGTCATGTCCCAAAACGTTAGTCTCACCAGCTTCAAACCATCCGATAGGAGAACAACATCTTCTACTTTACAATGCTTCGTACGGTGCTATTTGAATATTGGACTGGAAGCTATTGTTGTAAGAAAATTCAGCTAAAGGTAGATAAGTGTCCCAACTACCTCTAAACTCAAGAATGCAAGCTCTCAACATATCCTCCAAGATTTGTATAGTACGTTCAGACTGCCTGTTTGTCTGAGGATGAAATGTAGTGCTAAGATCTACTCGTGTACCCAATGTTCAAGATTTCCCAATGTGTGAGGTAAATTGCGATCCTCTATCATAGATGATGGATATTGGAACTTCACGAAGTCAGACAATTTCGTTCATAAATATCTGTGCATACCTCACTCCACCATATGTAGTCTTCACTGGCAAAAAGTATGTTGATTTTGTCTGTCGATCTACAATCACCCATACAAAGTCATAACCTCTAAGCGTTCGTGGTATCCCGGTGAAAAAATCCATAGTAATTCTTTCTCATTTTCACTCTGGAATCTCAATTTGTTGTAGTAGTCCTGCGGGTCGCTGATGCTCATCCTTGACCTGCTGACAAGTCAAATAGTTAGAAACAAAGTTAGCAACATCTTTCTTCATACTTTCTCACCAATACAATTGCTTCAGGTCATGGTACATTTTTGTAGATCTAGGATGTACAGTGTATCTAGAGTTGTGGGCTTCTTCAAGAATAATTTGTCTCAACCCATCTACGTCTGCTGCACTTAGCATGTTATCCATTCGAAGAACACCATCACTTTCAACAATCATATCCTTCCTTTTACCAGCCAAGGCCTCATCTCTGTATTTTCATAATCGCTCATCCTCATATTGGGTGGCCTTAATGCGCTCGACTAATGAATACTAAGCCTGAACACAAGTCAACAATGCCTCTGTATTTCTGACACTAAATATGGCACATGTACCCTCTAGTCTATGCATATCTTCAACCAAAGGTCTCCTTGCAGGAACTATATATGCCAAATTTCCTATAGATTTTCTGCTCAAAGCGTCAGCCATCACATTGGCTTTTCCAGGATGATACAAAATATAACAGTCATAGTCTTTGAGTGGTTCCATCCACCGACGCTGCCGAAGATTTAGATATCTTTGCTGAAAGATATACGTCAGACTTTTATGGTGAGTATAAATCTCACAAGTTTCACCATATAGGTAATGCCTCCAAATTTTTAAAGAAAATACCATTGCAACCATCTCCAAATCATGTGTAGGATAGTTTTGCTTATGCCTTTTCAATTGTCTTGAAGCATAAGCTATAACGCGACCATTTTGCATGAGAACACATCATAATCCCACCCTTGATGTGTCATAGTACACTGTAAATCCTCCGGAACCTGATGGTAAGGCTAATATTGGTGCAGTTGTCAAACATGTTTTGAGTTTTTGAAAGCTCTGCTCACATTCCTCTGTCAAATGAAACTTTGCATTTTTCTGTGTTAGCTTAGTCAGTGGTGCTGCTATTTTGGAGAAATCCTGCATAAAACGCTTGTAATAGCCTGCTAAGCCTAAAAAGCTAATCTTTGTAGGAGAAGTAGGTCTGGGCAATTTCTGCACAGCTTCAGTCTTCTTAGGATCTACCATAATTCCATCTTTGGATACAACATGCCCCAGAAATGATACTGAGTCTAGCCAAAATTCACACTTTGAGAACTTAGCATAAAGCTTATGTTCTCGCAATGTCTGCAACACAGTCCTCAAATGATTATCGTGTTCACCTTGGCTACGAGTATTTATAAGGATATCATCGATAAATACTATTACAAATCTATCCAGAAACGACTTGAACACCCTATTCATTAAATCCATGAATGCATCTGGAGCATTAGTGAGTCTGAAAGGCATCACAAGAAACTCATAGTGCACGTATTGAGTTCTGAAAGCAGTCTTAGAAATATCTTCATCTTTGATTCTAAGTTGATGATAACTAGAATGGAGGTCAATATTTGGAAAATGGGCAGCTCCTTGTAACTGATCAAACATGTCATCTATACGAGGCAAATTATATTTATTGCGTATTGTTATCTTGTTCAACTGCCTGTAGTCGATGCACATTCTCAGGGATCCGTCTTTCTTCTTTACAAACAATACTAGTGCACCCCATGGGGATACACTAGGTCTAATAAAACCTTTATCTAACAAATCTTGTAACTGTTGCTTTATCTCCCTCAACTCCGTTGGTGCCATTTGATATGGGGGTATCGATATGGTCTGTGTGTCAGGTAGCAAACCAATATCAAAGTCTATTTCTCGTACCGGAGGCAATTTGTCACGACCTAGAATTCCCACCGTAGGGACCGTGATGGTGCCTAACATTCCACTTGCTAGGCAAGCCAACGTTAGAATCACTAGCCACTTCTTTTACATTTCATTAATTAACAACAAATAAGCTATAACGAGTTGAAATGAGTGCGGAAAATATATAACAACCTCATATATATTACTATCCAGAATGTGGAGTCACAATTCACGAAATTCTAAGACTTTTCTACAAGTAAATGTCTGAAAGAAATACAACTATTTTCGAAACGAAAGAAACACTAATATGAAATGTATAGAAGGGGACGTCAGGGCTTGCGGACGCCGACAGGTCTACCTTGGGTCTCCTATCAGGTGGATCCTATAGCCAACCTCGCGATCAGCTCGGACCAGCTCCAAAATCTGCACAGGGAGTGCAGAGTGAAGTGTCAGTACAACAGACCCCATGTACTGGCAAGTGCCGAGCCTAACCTCGACGAATGAGTGACAAGGCTACGACGGGTCACTCACAATATAGCATGTATGCAGTATATATAATTAAAGCAGAAAAGGAAGACAAAATAACATAAAGCAGTAACTTGCAAGAAATAACTACAGTTCTCAGAAGGAATCGAACAGTGTTCAGATACTACCAATCCTTAAGTGCAATTAAGACTACCGTACAACTAAAATAGTTAGGGAAAGCATAAACACATAGGTTGTTGCGGCGCGCAACCGGATCCCACCATACATATCATATTCCTCCCTTATTTCCTCATAATATCATAAACAACAGAATATAAATAAAAGTGTTGCGGCGTGCAACCCGATCCCACCATATCACAATAATCACAATTCACCCTTATTCCACCAAACAATCCACCCTCGTTACACTTGTTGCAGCGTGCAACCCGATCCTACCGTACAATATCAATTCACCCTTATTCCTCCTCAATATATCACCCTTATTCCACATGTTGTGACGTGCAACCCGATCCCACCATATCAATATTAATTACTAAGTATGTACAGAAATTTAACAGTTCAAATCACAAAATCCTTCTTAATACGGACCCACCGGGACCGTCAAAACACAAATCCGGCTCCGTTTACCAAAAATATTGACCGAGGTCAACTCAAATGAAGTTTTTAGGCAAGATTTCTTATTTTTATCAGTTTTTAACATAAAAGCTTTTCGGAAAGATGCACGGACTGCGCAAGTAAAGCGAGGAAGGATAAAACATGACTTTTAAGGCTTCGGATTACAGAATTAGGTTTTAAATCATAAGATGACCTATAGGGTCATCACATTCTCCACCTCTAAAGCAATCTTTCGTCCTCGAACGAACATAGAAAAGTACCTGAACTGGTGAATAGGTGGGGATATCTACTCCGCATGTCCGACCCGGAGTCCCAAGTAGCTGCCTCGACGGGCTAATCTCTCCACTACACTCGGACTGAAGGATAACTCTTCAACATCAACTGACGAACCAGCCGGGCTAGAATAACCACCGGCTTCTCCTCGTAAGTCAAATCCTTGTCCAACTGGACATAGCTGAAATCTAACACGTGGGACTGATTACCGTGATACTTTCAGAGCATGGACTCATGGAATACTGGATGAACTACTAATAACCCCGGAGGCTACGCAAGCATGTAAGCCACCTCTCCCACTCTCTCGAGAATCTCAAAAGGTCTGATATACCTAGGGATCAGCTTGCCCTTCTTTCCAAACCTCGCGACACCCTTCATGGGTGATACCCGGAGCAACACTCTCTCACCGACCATGAATACAACATCACGAACTCTACGGTCGGCATAACTCTTCTTCCTGGACTGAGCTGTGCGAAGTCGATACTGAATAATATTGACCTTATCTAAGGCATCTTGTACTAGATTTGTACCCAACAACCGAGCCTCCCCTCGGCTCAAACTACCCGACTGGCAACCGACACCGCCTACCGTATAATGCCTCATAAAGAGCCATCTGAATTCTTGACTAGTAGATATTGTTGTAGGCAAACTTGCAAGGGGAAAGAACGAATCCCACGATCCTCCGAAGTCTATGACACATGCACAAAGCATATCCTCCAAGATCTGAATAGTGCGCTCGGATTGTTCGTTCGTCTGAGGATGAAACGTTGTGCTCAACTCAACCTGCATGCCCATATCACATTGTACTACCCTCCAGAAGTGCGAGGTGAACTACGTAACTCGATCAAAAATGATAGACATGGGCACACCATGAAGATGGACGATCTCCCGAATGTAAATCTTTGCCAACCGCTCCGAAGAATAGGTAACTGCCACAAGAATGAAGTGCACTGACTTAGTCAGCCTATCCACAATGACCCAAACGACATCAAACCTCCTTTGAGTCCGTGGGTGTCCAACAACGAAATCCATAGTGATATGCTCCTACTTCCACTCAAGAATCTCTATTTGCTAAAGTAAACCATCGGGTCTTTGATGCTCATACTTCACTTGCGGACAGTTTAGGAACCGAGCTACATAAGCAACTATATCCTTCTTCATCCTCCTCCACCAATAATGCTGCCGCAAGTCCTGATACATTTTTACGGCGCCCGGAGGAATCGAATACCGGGAACTGTGGGCCTCCTCAAGAATCAACTCATGAAGTCCATCAATATTAGGCACACAAACACGACCCCCCATCCTCAAGACTCCGTCATCTCCAACAGTAACATTTTTAGCACCATTGTGTTGCATTGTGTCCCTAAGGAACAACAAATGAGGATCATCATACTGCCAATATCTAATACGCTCAAACAACGAAGACCGAGCGACTGTGCAAGCTAGAACATGGCTGGGCTCTGAAATATCCAACCTCACAAACTGGTTGGCCAAAGTCTGAACATATGATGCTAACGGCGTCTCACTGACTGGAATGAACACAAGGCTACCCATACTCGCTGCCTTCCTAGTCAATGCGTCGACCACCATATTGGCCTTCATGGGATAATACAAGATGGTGATATCATAGTCTTTCAATTGCTCCAACCTCCTCCTTAGCCTCAAATTGAGATCCTTTTTCTTGAACAAATACTGAAGGCTCTGATGGTCAGTGAATACCTCGCAGGACACACCATAAAGATAATGCCTCCAAATCTTCAACGCATGAACAATGGTTGCCAACTCAAAATCATGGACATGGTAATTCTTCTCATGAACCTTCAACTGTCGTGACACATATACAATCACCCTGCCCTCCTGCATCAATACCGCACCGAGACCAACGCGTGATACATCACAATAGACCGTGTAAGATCCTGAACCTGAGAGCAACACCAACACCGGTGATGTAGTCAAAGAAGTCTTAAGCTTCTGAAAGCTCGACTCACACTCGTCTGACCATCTGAACGGGGCAACCTTCTGTGTCAACCTAGTCAACGAGGCCACTATAGATGAAAACCACTCCACAAATTGATGGTAATAGCCCGCCAAACCCAAGAAAATCCTGATCTCCATGGCTGAAGTGGGTCTAAGCCAGTTCTGGACCTCCTCAATCTTCTTAGGATCTACCTGAATGCCCTCTGCTGATACAACGTTCCCCAAGAAAGAGATTGAATCCAACCAAAACTTGAACTTTGAAAATTTAGCATACAACTGGTTGTCTGTCAAAGTCGGAAGCACAATCCTATGGTGCTGCTCATGCTCCTCTCGACCGCGGGAGTAGATCAAGATGTCGTCAATAAACACAATCATAAAGTAGTCCAAATAAGGCTTGAACACTTGGTTCATCAAATCCATAAATGTTGCGGCGGCATTGGTCAACCCAAAGGACATCACTAGAAACTCATAATGTCCATACCGAGTCCGAAAAGTTGTCTTAGGGACATCAGATGCCCTAATCCTCAACTGATGGTAGCTAGATGTCAAATCAATCTTCGAAAACACCTTGGCACCCTGAAGCTGATCAAATAAGTCATCAATCCTCGGCAATGGATACTTGTTCAACTGCCACTAATCTGTACACATCCTCATAGATCCATCTTTCTTCTTCACAAACAATACCGGTGTACCCCAGGGCGAGACACTAGGTCTAATAAAACCCTTATCAAGCAAATCCGGCAACTGTTCCTTCAATTCCTTCAACTCTGGCGGGGCCATACGGTATGGAGGAATGGAAATAGGCTGAGTGTCAGCCAAATCAATATAGAAATCAATACCCCTGTCGGGTGGCATCCCCGGCAGGTATGCGGGAAACACTCTAGAAACTCACAGACAACTGGAACTGAATCCATAAAAGGGACCTCCACGCTAGAATCGCGAACATAAGGAAAATAAGTTAGACACCCCTTCTCGACCATACGTTGAGCCTTCATTTAAGAGATAGCTCTACTGGTAGAATGGCCAGGAGTCCCCCTCCACTCTAATCGAGGAAACCCCGACAAGGCTATGGTCACCGTCTTGGTGTGACAGTCCAATATAGCGTGATAAGGTGACAACCAATCCATTGCCAAGATAACATCAAAATCAACCATATCGAAAAGTAGAAGGTTTACACTAGTCTCAAGGCTCCCAATGAGTACACACGAATGATAAACACAATCTACAACAATAGCATCTCCCACACGTGTGGACACATACATAGGAGCACTCAAAGAATCACGAAGCATAACCAAATATGAAGCAAAATAGGATGACACATAGGAATAACTAGATCCAGGATCAAATAGAACTGAAGCATCTCTACTGCAAACTGAACTTGTACCTGTAATAACGACAACGGATGACTCAGCCTCAGGCATGGCTGGAAAAGCATAACATCGGGGCTAGGCCCCACCACTCTGAACCACGTCCCTGGGAAGGTCTCTAGCTAGCAGGCCTCCACTACTAACAGCCTGACCTCTACCTTTAACAGTCTGGTCCCTACCTCAGGCTTCCTGACCCCTACCTATGGCTGGCTGCAACTAGTGTCGGAACCATGGCACGAGAACCATGATGCTGTGATGCAACGACCAATAATCTCGAATAAGTCCTCCCGATATGCCCATAACTACCACACTCGAAACATCCATCTTGATACTGCGGCTGTGGAAACTGAGACAGACCTGAATGGGCCGGATGACCATGGTAATAAATTTGAATATGAGGTGTATTGATAGGAGTTGGTGATGCATTGTAGGTTGTTTGCCCAGAAGAAGGCACATAAGGACCACGATTCCCTGAAGCAACGTGGGATTCCTAAAGCACTGAATGGAACGACTTGAGATGATGGCCTCCACCAAAAGTACCCCTGCCTCCAAATGAGGCGCTGCTGAACCCACCAGGGTGACTAGGTCTTTAGTTAGACCCCTGACCTCCCTGTGCAAGAACCATCTCAACTCGCCTGGCGACATTGCTAGCCGCCTAAAAAGAAATCTAATTCCCAGTCTCCTTAGCCATCTGCAATCTGATGGGCTGAGCAAGTCCGTCAATAAACCTCCTCACCCTCTCTCTCTCCCCTCTCTATCTCTATCCTCTCACTATCTCGGTGGGAAGAATAAGAAGAAGAGCATGACGGGACAAATGCACAAAATGGGTCTCGTACTGAGTAACAGTCATATTGCCCTGCTGGAGACGCTCGAACCGATGGCGGTGCTCCTTTCTCAAGGTGATAGGCAGAAACTTCTCTAGGAAGAGTTGAGAGAACTGGTCCCAAGTAAGAGCAGGCGACCCAGCTGGTCTGGTCAACAAATAATCTCTCCAGTATTTATTGGCAGAACCAGTAATCTGAAATGCAGTAAAGTCCAACCCCATTGGTCTCCAATATGCCCATGTTCCGAAGCACCTCATGACAACTGTCAAGATACTCCTGGGGGTCCTCTGAAGTAGAACAACTAAAATGAACAGGGAAGATCTTGGTAAACCTGTCCAATCTCCCTAAAGGCTCAAAAGACATAGCTGACCCATCACCGGTCTGTGCCACAACAACCGACTAAACTACTCTGACTGAATGAGCTGCTGGAGTATGATACCGGGGAGTCATCTTCTCCAAAGTGTGAATAGCAGGAGTCTGGGCTCCTTCTCCAGCCTGAGAGATGGCTGGTGCCATGGGAAATGCACTAGTCTGGGCCACACTCTCCATAAGGCCCACCAAATGGACCAAAACGTCCTGAAGCACTAGGGTGGCAATGAACCCCTCCGGAACCTGAGCTGGTCCAGTAGAAACAATATGGGTTGGAACCTCCTTGTCAAACTCTATATGAGTCTCCACTGCAGGGGCTGCTGCTTAGACTCTAGGCTAAGCCCTGCCTCTGTGTCGGCCTCTGCCCCTCGTAAGAGCTGCTACTAGAGGCTCTGGTTGCTGCTCAGATGAAGAAGCGGTATGTGTTCTCGCCATCTGCGAGAGAATAAGAGTAGAAGAGTTCAATCAGTGTTGAGAAAACAAAATCGCACGACAGAGAAGAATATAAGTGAAATTTGTTCCTAAACTTCATACCCTCTGGAAGATAAGTACAGACATCTCCGTACCGATCCCCCACACTCTACTAAGCTCGTTCGTGAATTGTGAGACCTACGCAACCTAGTGCTCTGATCAGTGGCGAAGCCAGAAAATTCAATAAGGTGTTCAAATTTTGAACACCCTTTGCCAGTGGGCTATGCAAGGGTGTTCAAAATCTATTTTCAATCAATAACAAACAATATTTTACCTTATACGTAATATAAGTTTTCGGCGAAGGGTGGTCAGTAGGGGTGTTCATGGTTCGGTTTGGATCGGTTTTTCCCTAAAACAAAACCAAACCAAGTAGGTTGGTTTTTGAAATATTAGAACCAAACCAAACCAGTTAAGTCGATTTTTTCTCGATTCGGTTTATGTCGGGTTTTCGATTTTTTCGGTTATTTGTCAGTTTTTTCTTATATATAAGACATACACTACCAAGCACATATTCCGGGGACCAAATTTTCAACGTAACACTATTAAATCAATTGCCCTTTAAGAAATCTATTATTTACTAAAATATATTGATGATAATTGAATCAAATAGTGATGAATAATTTAAGGACTCAACTAAAAATATTTTTTTAAACATGAAATGGAGTCTTACACTTAACAAAAGAAAACTACCAATCAAACTAGAATATAAAGGTAAAGAATTGTACTAAAAGTGCAAACGACTAACATTCACCATAAAATTTTTGGAACTTTGTATAAAAATATACATATATATAGGTGTAATAATAAATTTGAAATAGTTATTCCTATAGTTGGTTTGGTTCGGTTATTTTTTTCTTAAAACCAAAACCAAACCAAATTTGATCGGTTTTTAAAATTCAAAACCAAAACCAGACCAAACAAAAAAGTATCGATTTTTTTGGTCAGTTTGGTTTGGTTCGGTTTTTCGGATTTTTATGAAAACCCCTAGTGGTCAGTTGACCACCCTTGACCTTATGTACTTTAGCCCCTGGCTCTGATACCAACTTGTCGCGATTCGAAATTCCCACCGTCGAGACTGTATTGGCGCCTAACATTCCCCTTGCTAGGCAAGCAAACGTTAGAGAATCACTAGCCAATTCTTTTACATTTAATTAATTAACAACAAATAAGCTATAATGAGTTGAAATGAGTGCGGAAATATATAACAACCTCAATATATATTACTACCCAGAATCTGGAGTCACAATTCATGAACTTCTAAGAGTTTTCTACAAGTAAATGTCTGAAAGAAATACAATTGTTTTCGAAATGAAAGAAACAGTAAAATCAAATGTATAGAAGGGGCGCCAAGGCCTGCGGACACCGAAAAATCTACCTTGGGTCTCCTATCAGGTGGATCCTACAGCGAACCTCGCGATTAGATCGGACCAGCTCCAATATCAGCACTGGGGTGCAGAGTGCAGTATAAGTACAACGGATCCCGTGTACTGGTAAGTGCCGAGCCTAACCTCGACGAAGGAGTGATGAGGCTACGACAAGTCACTCATAATATAGCATGTATTCAATATATATAATAAAAGCAAAAAAGGAAGACAAAATAGAATAAAGCAGTAACTTGCAAGAAATAACTACAGTTCTCAGAAGTAATCCAACAGTGTTCAGATACTACTAATCCTTAAGTGAAATTAAGACTATCGTACAGCTAACACAGTCCGGGAAAATATAAACACATAGGTTATTGCGGCGCACAACCCGATCCCACCGTACATGCATATTCCTCCCTTATTTCCTCATAATAGCATAAAAATAGAATATAAATAAAAGTGTTGCGACGTGCAACCCGATGCCACCATATCACAATAACCACAATCATAGTTCACCCTTATTACACCAAACAATCCACCAACCCTGTTGTGGCGTGCAACCCGATCATAGTCGTAAACCAACATGTTAATGTGAGTTTCTTTCACTTTGTTGGTTCCTTCATAAGTAACTTCCAGTTTATTCCACATTTCTTTGGTTGTATCACAACTTGAGATTTTCTCATATTCCTCCCCACTTATAGCATTGTAGAGTAAATTTCGTGCTTTGGCATTGACATGAACAACTATCATTTGCTCATCTGTGTACTCATTTATATCTTCTAGATCATCAGGTGGTTGAGCAGTTGCTGGTAGTGGATAGTTCCCCTTTTTGATGACGCGCCATACTTTGACATTATAGGTTTTTGTATATATTTCTATAAACACTTTCCAATGAGAAAATTTTGTGTCCATTGAAATATGGTGGCCTAACTTGCGATGTTCCTTCTTGAAAGAGTGCTCCAACAATTACTTGATTTGTCATGATTTTTTCTCACAAGCTATTAAGAAAAAAGTGTGAGACTAGCTCTGATACCAATTGAAAGTACTAGAGGGGGGAGGGGTGAACTGCCTATTTAAAAATTATTTTATAAGTATTTGACTAGTTTACCATTAGTCGACTAGAAATAAGAACATGTTAATAGTAATGCAGAAACAAAATGTAGGAAATAAAGACACCAGAATTTTATAATGGTTCGGATTCAATGTGAATCTTACTCCAGCCCCATGGGTTGCAAGGGTGTTCTCTTTTAGTAATCGAAGTTTCTTGAGTACAGAATGGTAGATGTATCTTTACATCAACAGTTTGATCTCTATGTCACTTTTCTCTTCTTGATACAATGCCTCACCAGTGTTCATCTCTTTTTATTCTCTCAGTAATTACACAACATATCTAGAAGAACTACAATGCCTATTTGGAGTAGAACAAAAGAAGAGAAAATGGTTTGTTCAAACTATATCCTCTCAAGTCTAGAACATATGTATATATATACTTAATGAGGCCTTATTGACTCTTGAAATACGTGAATCTTGAGAGATTGCTAACCCAAGGGAGTTGATCCTTGAAAGGAATCATAGATTGATTCTTTCCAAGAATAAGGTCAAGATTCCGTTGGTCTTCCTTGATTTATGGTCTTGAGAAGCTTTCCATACACTAGGCATATCTCTTCGTTATTGAGGCATATCTGCTAGATCCCTTGATTTTTTGCTTCAACGCTCTTCAGTGCATCCTTTTAAAATCTTATTTCCTTTAGATTTGGGACCTTTCAGTAGTAGCTTCCGTCAATTATTTATAGAATCACTAATTGATTCTTCTTCCGGGTCTCCGCTTCTTCTTCCTTTTTCATTGCTAATTTATGGTAGGCTATAATCTCATGTTTTAGTCGCTTGTTGCACTCAAATTCATTGCTCTTTCATTGTGTTTGATCTTTAATTGCTAGTGTTTTGCACTAATTACATGTTTTAAGCCTTGTAAGAGTGATTCCGAGCTACGTAGATGTTATAAAATGAATTCAAGTAATTTAGATATTTGAAGTCTGAGTAAAATCCCAAGGGAGTTAGCCGGGATCACGTTCAGGGGTCGAAAACCACGTCTAGATATAAAAAATGCAAGAAAATTTCATACTCAGAGAAAGGCCCACTACCGCGGCGCATGGGGCGTCACGCATGTGCAAGTTCTTACAGTTTGTCAGAAATCAACTTTTTGAACTTCCCCACTAATGCCCCGCAAGGCGCGTTGCCCATGCGGCGCGCTTGTGCAATTTTTACAGAGTTATATTCCTATTTTACGCGGGGGAAAGTGTTTTCGTCTGGGCCCGAACATACTTAGTATAAATACAAGTAAAAAGTTATTTTATGGAATTTTGACACATCTTAGACCTAAGTAAGCCAAGTAGGAAGTAGAGAATCAAAAGCTCAAGGATTTCATCATTCAATCCTTACTCAAGACAAGGGTTTTGGTTGTTTTATATTTTTCTTTAACTTAAACATTGTTATGATGAATCACTCCATATCCATGGAGTAGTTCTCTTTAGGGTTTGATGGATTTGGTGTATTGATACTTGTTTGTGGATAATTAACTCTAGTTTTATGTATTGAATCGTTTTGGATTTTTTGTTTGTTGCATTTATATTCACTTGTTCATGTAATTGAGAGAGGCATAAATTATGATATTTTTGCATTATATTTTGTTGGTTGAAGTCATTAATTCTTCTCAGTAATCGGAAGAGATTAGTTAATTGTTGATTAAACCTAGTTAGGAGGATAATCGAGAAAGGTTCTCCTAAAGACCAATCCACTACAAATTCTTGCATATATTCACGTGCTTAAAATTGGTTTGACTTGTGAGACTTAATCGAGAGAAGGAGTTTCTTCTAATCAATTAAACTAATAACCAAGTGAATTCGAAAGACTCACTTGAATATTAGAAGTGAATTATCTAGAGTTAAATCTCAAACATTTATCTTGCACCTATCCTATCAACCCTATCTTCTCCCAATTGAATCTTCCTTTTCTTACTACTTGCGTCGATTGACATTAGCCAATAGTTTAAACTCTTAGTTAATTTTAGTTTTAAACCACATAATTCTAAATTGTTGATCATCTTGGATAGCAATCAACTATAAACTACGAAAATACTGTTTAACTCCAATCCATGTGGATACGATTTTATCATTTAAATATTCGACTAGCGTGCATATTTAAGTGTGTCTTTTGCGCTCGTCACTAATTATTGATTCTTTTCCTTGCATTGATTTTAGAGTTTTCGTTAATAGATTGTTTCCTTAATTTATTCTTGCCTGGTATTACTTCTTGATTTCTTTATTTTATTCCTTGTGATCCTGCACCAAATGTGATATATCATTTTTCATCCTTGAAACTTATACTTAACAAAACAGTATGCTTTTATTATTGTTGATCACTCACGTTGTACATAGGTAATTTTCTTATCTCATTGTAACGACCCGGTCTGTCGTTACGTAAAACTTGCATTAAAATTTTTGTTATTGACTTGTTATTGATTGGATATACTGTTATTGATGTGTGAGAGTTGGTAGGCTTGGAATCGGAATGGTTGCAGTGATGATTAGTCACTTAGTTCTTAAGAATGGCCTTAAGATGAGAAAAGTCAACTAAGAGTTTACTTATTGGTAAACGACCTCGGAACACAAATTTTATGGCTCGAATAGCTTCGTTAGGCGATTTGGGACTTAGGAGTGTGTCCGGAATATTTTTGTGATGTCCGGTGTAGAATTAGGCTTGAATTGGCGAAGTTAGTTTTTGGATGATTTCTGGCCGACAGTGGAAAATAGGCTATCGGGGTCGGAATGGAATTCCAATAGTTGGAACAGGTTCGTAATGTCATTTTGGACTTGTCTGCAAAATTTCAGGTCCATCGGAGTTGATTTGTATAGTTTTGGCACCATTGGTGGATTTTAGAAATTTCAAAGTTCTTAGGCTTGAATCCGATGTAAATTTGGTGTTTTGATGTTAGTTTTGGTGTTTTGAGAGTGCAACTAAGTTTGAATGATCATATGTGATGTGTTGGTATAGTTATTTGGGGTCCCAAGGAGTTCGGGTGAGTTTTGGATAGGTTTGGGCTCCGTTGTGCTCGTTTTCTTATGTNGACGGCGTATTAAAAACCTGCACTATTTGCAAATCTTAAAACCTACATATCTCCTTCATTATAAGGTCAAATTGAGTGATTCAAAAGCCTAAATTCATTAGAATTTCACAAGGAATCCAATGGGAGCAGTAAAACGCGTGAACAACATATGTATAACGAGCAGTCTGAGTTTTCTTCCATTTTTTGAATAAGAAGAAGCTTTTGAGGCGATTTTTAAGAGAGAAAATCATTGTTCTTCATTGAGGTAAGGATTATTTACCCTAAAAATCGATTATATGTGATTAAGGATCAAAACATCAGTGTTAAATTCATGGAAAATCAGTAGAAAAATTGGGTTTAGGGCTTGAGATTATGAGACCTTCAAGGGTCGATTTGAGGGGTCAAACGGACTCCGATTTTGGTGTTCTTTATATGTACGGAATCGTGAGAAGATGAAGAACACGTTTATGTAAAAATTTCTGAGTTTTGGGACGCGGTCCCGGGGGTCGGGTTTTGACCAAATTCGGGTTTTGGGCTAAATTTGATATTTTTCAATTGGAA